>DWJK01006233.1:0-10617 GCA_018248815.1 Croniades pieria auraria | reverse complement strand
GTGCGTGTCTATGTGTGTGCGTGTGTGTGTGTGTGTGTGTGTGTGTGTGCGTGTGTGTGAGTGCGTGTGTGTGTGTGTGTGTGTGTGTGTGTATGTGTATGTGTGTGTGTGTGTGTGTGTGTGTGTGTGTGTGTGTGTGTGTGTGTATGTATGTGTGTGTATGTGTTAAAATCATTTGTAAACGGTAAACATTCTGTTACAATATTAATTGTAACTTAACAGATGCGTGAATAAAAGAAGTATTTATAAGTTCAAATATTTTGCCAAGTAGCAAGACATAATTATGATCCACTAGGACCGTAGGAAATGAAGTATCATTTCCTATCTGGATAGATACGGGAGGGGTTACAGGACCCAGTAGATACTGCGACCTGTATAGATCTATTGCGGCTGCTGTCACTGGCTTTGGATAAAATATATTCGTTTGTGTCTTACCATCTGTCATTGCTTTCGTGACTGATTCATTTTATACGGAACCTACTATATCTACATAGCATTAGAAATTAATTCCTTAATAATTTAATATGAAGCAGGAGTAATTTCTAAAGTAAATTACTCAGAATTTTAAATATAAAGACTTGTCAGACAACATTGTAACCGGAATGTCCAAAATCGATGAACAGTCATGAAAACCTTGTGATGTCATGAAAACCTTGCACGAATGAATAATAAACCTTTAAAATCCTACATTTTATACGGAACCAAAGTTTACTATTTCTTCAAACTACCATGTCGTCATTGCATCCAAAATCAACAGTACTGTGAAAAACGAAAACAAATCGTTCAGACGTCCAGAGATTATGTTGGCTCATGGTTGGAAATAGGTGATCGATTCATGGTTTGATTTCATAGAAACTAACATTGGATGATGTTTTACGAAACTATAACATGTAGTTGTTTTAAACAAGTAGTTGAAGTAGTATCAAATGTGTAGTTTAAAAATATAGTTGTGCAAGTTGTACAAACCTTTGTCAAACGTTTCTTGCTTTAAAAAATTTTGCTTCACATAATTGGCAGGCAGAAAAGTGCACGACTCCTATAATTTACCAGTACGTCATACGTCTCATCGAATAGGGAGTGAGTCTATAGTCATACAGCGGGCACAAATCCAGACTCCGTGCTGCTACTAAAAACTTTAAATTAGAAAAACGAAATAACGTACATTCCTATCCATTAATTCAAACAATAGGACAATTGGCAATCGAAGTAATATCCAAACTCCCGCTGCTGATCCAAAACTATTGACGAAACCCTACGCTTTTACTTTTATAAATGGAATATTTTAAATAGTTCAATAGACTAGTAAACAAAGAAGCCATTGACGGATCCAGCTTTGTAGTTCTGATGACCATTAGCTGACCATAGGAGGTGCGCAGCAGGAGACAGTGGGGTCGCCAGAGGGCGCCACTCAGGCTCTCCGTAATTTTTTTATGTTGTTAAGTAACATGCTTTACAGGCGAGGAACCTTCGTTAAATGATCAGTTCAGCACATAAATGTCCTCATGTTAATTCAGATGATAAGAAAATCCAAAAGTTTTCTTACTTTTAATTAGTTATTTATGTACATTTTAGAAACTATTTAAAAGTCGTTAAAAACAAAACAGAAACACAACAAACACTACACGGTAAGAAATAGCAGAAAATTATTAAAATACAAAATACACGGATAACGAATACATATGCTTAAGACTTGAAATAAACATGTGCTTGTGATATAGACAAATTTAATAACAATATATACGCAGTATGCACGAGATATGTTTAATGAAGACCCAAACACAGAAAACAGTACAAGCATAGAAATTAATTAATTAGTTATAATGATTTAGTTATTTATTATTTTAATGATATTTAATAATGATCATCGGACTTAGCTAGTTAATAAATTTAGCGATGCAAGGTTAGCGTATTGTATTGTCATTGCTTTAATTTAGGTAGTGTCTAACAATTCTTATTATCGCGTAAAGAATTGTTATGGGATTCGATTACCGGTGAGACAAAATTTTTTATACGAAATCGTTTGTTTGTTGTCTCCATGTGGAAAGATGTCTACATCGTTCTATTCATAAATCTTCATCATAATTATCAAACTTTTCTTGTCCCGCTGCTGGAGATTTGTCTCCGCTCAGAAAGAAAAGGGCTAAGACCATAGTCTGCCACGCTGCCCAAGTGTGCTATCCTCAACACGAGTGAATTTAAAGTAATCTAAAGGCTTTCTCATTTTGTTATTTTTTTCTTGTTTTGAGATTTGGAAAATATATCTTAAACAGTACATTAGGTAAGGATTCATTCCAGCATCACAATCTCAATAGTTATCAAAGCACACCGCGCTCTCAGGGAAGCTAACAAAGCGGTTTACGCACTCACCTACAGTCCAGCTCTCGGAATCTCTAAAATCTGAGAGTCTTCATTGGGATTTGTTAGCGATAATAGTATTATTAATAATTCATTTTAGCTAAACTAAAAATATCTTTCAAACAGTTATTAATAGAAGTTCACAATTTTAGTTTATCTACTATTTTAATATGAAAAGTACCCTGAAGAAAATTGAATGAATTAAAATCTAACTTACCACAAAACCTTATTGGATTAGAAATCGTTAAATATGGAGTCACGGACAGTGCGACAACCGCTTAACAGTGAATGAACGCCATTTGTAAAGATTACCGTCAAACCGCGCCCCGCAGATTGTTCATTAAAACAGCTTACACTTCTCAGTTAAAGAAATACTTTACAATATTTATCATTCGAACTACGCTCTTTGGGAAAATCCACGTTTATTTAGCTGAGTAGACTACTCGGTTTCGTTTTGTTATTTACTACTACTCTTTTCATTTACTCTACATATTGCAGTAAATAGGAATATACGCAAAGTGGCTGGCAGTGGTTGGATGCGAAGAGCAGAAGATCGAGCTCAGTGGCGTGCAATTAGAGAGGTTTATGTCCAGCAGTGGACGGGAGTAGGCTGATAACGATGAGAAAATACGATCAATTCATTTACTATAAGTGTAACTATGACTATTTGCGAAACATCGGATGTCGGGTTCGATTGTCGCCCGAGATAATGAATAAAATATTTTAATATGGGAAATATAACACTTTTTCTGTCAAGCATAGAGTTAATATGATATAAATAATATTGAATATTAATAAATAATAACATTTTTTGGTATTCAAAATATGATTAATAAATATAAAAAAAACTAAAACAAATAAGGCCAAAACACCAGTAAAGACCATTAACAGTATATCTCCGATGTAATCCATAAATCGTAAGAACTATTTTTCTGACAGTGGAACTCAGTTAAAGGCTAAAGCGGTTCCGGACACATGTAATGCAATTGTTAAAGTTAATTGTTCTCTGTATCAACGGATAGGACAAACCTATTATAGCGGATAGGAAAAAACTAATTATTAGAGAAAAAAATAAAATACATGTACATAGGTGTATGATTTCTGAATGATAGCTATATCAGAATGTAATTACAAAAGTAAAGTAAAATACTAAAATAGTAAAGCTCTAAAAGGCAGTGCAAAAATTAATAAATCTATATAAGACGTAACGAAAACTAATAAAGCTGTATTAGATATTATAATAACTAATCAAGCTGTAAAAGATAGAATATTGAAAAACAGAATAGAAAGACAGAATATACAGTTAAGATAATAGAAAGATAGAACATACATATAAGATAATAGAAAGATAGAATATACAGTTAAGATAATAGAAAGGTAGAATATACAGTTAAGATAATAGAAAGATAGAACATACATATAAGATAATAGAAAGATAGCATATACAGTTAAGATAATAGAAAGATAGAACATACATATAAGATAATAGAAAGATAGAATAGAATATACAGTTAAGATAATAGAAAGATAGAATATACAGTCAAGATAATAGAAAGATAGAATGTACAGTTGGTATAACGTGTGTTCAAGTAATTGGTATCAGCTTTTCGTTGCGAAGAATTTTAACACAAGTCAAGAAGTACACTAAATATTGTTTGTAATATCTTATAACATGACAACGAAATGGCCATACCAACATTAAAATATTGCAATCGCATCTCAAAATCAAACAAATATTCATAGAAACGATAAAAATATTAAAATATCTTTCTCTCATTCCGACTGATCTTCTTACGACATTCAATATTTTATACCTCGTCATATAACACGGGTTTTGCGTTTAAAAAGAGAATCGTAAAATATACTCTCAGGTGACTTCTGTTTGACATTTTAATTTATTTCTAAATGCGGCCCGTTACAACTTTATATTAACCGTTGATTTAATAATTGATACACCTTACTTTCAATGCAATAAGGTTTAATTCTGAATGCTCCATTGATTAGCAACTGCGTTATATAACATTGTTAAGAATTCAACTCATTTTTGATTTACATTAGAGAAGAAAAGAAGAATGTTTATAGCAGTGTTAATGAACAATTTTTCCATCACCGGTGGAAAGTGGACGCTTCTAGAGTTATTTATGACACTTTATTATCGTTATCAACTTAATTGTTAAATTTAATGTAATATTTGACTAAATCAGATTTTTCAAAAAAAAGAATGTCACCAATTATTTTTCAGATTATTTTTTTCGATATTCGGAGTTAACAAAAATTATATTTTTATATATCTTTGTTGCCCATCGTATGATGTATGTCACCGGCATAGTTACAATGTAACAGATATTACTGCAATACATCAGCGTCATGTTAGTCTGTATGTATGTACATGTGTAAAGATCATATATTAGGTTAATATCAAAGCACGAAATAAATCAAATGACTAGTCAGTTGGTCCAGTTGTTCGCGCACCTGTCTATTGAGTCAGAGGTAGAGAGTTTGACTATCGCCCACGTCGTACATCTATCTATATTTCTTTTGCATATGTGTGTGATATTCAGAAATATAGTTTGTCATTTATCTGAATACAATAAAATAGGCTTCGTTTTATTGGGTAATTGATGAATGTGTGTGCGCTCTCCCAAGTGTTAAAACAATAAATAAAACAAAACAAACCCGTACTCATTTAATGCATTTAAACAAAACACCTTCAAACAACACCTCAACAAATAATTTTAAATCAATCAGTTCGCTTTACAGGAATCGATAAATCACGCCGGAAATCCCGGACGATCCCCAAAAATCCGGACACGAATCGTTTATTAAGATCCCGTCGGAGTAAAATATTCATTAATTGATTCCGCCCTTCAAGACACCCTCATTACTTGGGGTTGATTAACGCAACCTGGGTAGAGCCTTTATATTTAATGACGATTTGATAAAATAAAGCCGGGGAATTTTGTTTGAAATAACTTGTTGGGAAGAGGAAAATGTAATGTTGGTTTTTCTTTGAATATTTTTTGTAAAATTTCTTAGAACCTTAATCTTACTTCAACCTCAATTCTTACTTCAACCTAATTCTTCCGTTTCAGGTGCTCATTACAAGATCAACAGGCCCGCTTAAAAACTCTCAGCATTTACCATCACGTACTGAACACTTAAACTGGAATTTAATATAAGAAAAGAAAAATACATTCTATAAATATGTTCAGCTGTGATTTCTTATATTCATTAAAGTACGAAAATAAAAAAAAAACCTTTAACCGAAGCGAAAAAAAAAAATCGAACTAATTAATCGTAATTTACTATAGGATTGGTAAATTTTGTAAATAAAGAGTACTTTTGTCATTATAATTACTTTCTGTATGGAGTCTGTTAAATGAAATATCTGGTAATTTATTCTATTCAAGCTACCCTTAATACGACGGGGTATTTAACGGAACCCGATTTCGCATTGGGGACGTTAAAATAGACAAAATGCAAAGGATTTTAATCTGTACATTTGCTAATTTATTTACAATCATTTAAAATTTTATTACTTGTCAAAACTTTCAGTAAAAAATGCTTTTAAATGTCCTAAATATTGGTACTCAGTCTTTGCACATTCAGTACATCAGATTTATTATAAGCCACTCCGACCAGTCCTGCACCTTCCGAATACACAAGGTTTAACTGATATGACAACGCAACACATCCCATTCATTTAACTGTAAGGGTCATGTATATTGGTGTCTCAAGTATTTGGAATGATGATGTAATGATAATAAAATCTTCGACTAAACTTGAGACATGTATTTGTTCCAATACTGTTTACAAACAAGCTGTTCATGTGAACCAATGTTAAACAAACAAATGAAATTACCTCCTGTAATTTTTTTCATACTCTACATCCGCGTCACTCACTGCACAGACAACGAATGTATATCCAAGGGCGCTGACTGCTTCGCCGCTAATGGGTTGATGTCATTCTCTACATCTTGTGGAATAATAACACCGTAGAGTAAGAAAAGTCCTAGAGAATTTATCACATGCTTTTGCAACTCAAATAGCAGCTCTGGATTTTTTTGTTTTAACTAACTAAAACTCTTAAAAAAAGCTATATATACATGTATATAACTGTTAATGGATTGAAAAGCCGTCATCTAAAATGTGAATCAGTATGTTTTATATGTTTAGACCAGTAAGACACGGCTGTATTCTTTCTTATGTTTATTCAAAATGGACTATCATTAGGTACCGTATCTTTTAATTAAGAATAACAAATGACAGATATGTTCTGCTCCACGGTTTCGCTGTTCTTACCTACGGATATTAATTAGAGGTAAACAAGTTCCCTTTGTAAGATTTTCACTTCGTTCCCTCAGACGACGTCATTCGGAAGATAACAATATGAGATTATACGCACATACCTCATACTTTGTCCATAAAAGTAATACTTTACCCTTATAGTTTGTACATATTCGCATATTTACAATAGTTTTGACTTCATTGCGAATGAATTTTTATATTATAATTACAAGTCGTCTTATTTCTGTCGATAAAATCGTGCTAAAGATTGATACGGATTAATACACATGTGAGTTAATCGATGCTACATAATTTAACTGGTTCATTTAGACTAAAAATAGGTATAAAATATATGAGCGTGTTACCTAATTTTGTATCATTATACTACGGCCTTAACCGTTCTCAGTTTGAAAGGAGACTTATGTCTAACAGTGAAAGTGAAAGCTTCATTATGATAATGACACATCATATGAAAACTTTAACTTCGATGAGGCCGGTACTTCGATATTAACTTAGATAGACTATATGAATAAAGTAAGGGACAAGTATGAGTGAAATAAAAACATTTTCAGTCAATTTTACAGATATTTTAAACTAGACAAGCTTTGAAATAAACGTCCAGTAATAAACGTTCCAGTAGCGATACTGCCAGCATGTTGCATAACTCCGTCCCAGAGATCCATCTTAATCATAAACAGCGAGGTGCGACTCGCGACTAATTACCGCGACTGGGTGTATTAATTGATTATTTGTGTCAACTGGCAGTGACTGTCTTCATAAGAAAGTACGCTGGCCTTACTAAACGCTTCCAGAAATACCGCGTGCGTGGAGTTTTCAACCGTATTACCAGGCGCTAATCGTTACATTGGCGTGCTGGATAATTAATGTTTGACTGTACTTTATGCGATCGCTGTATATTGTAAAACATTCTGCAGTCTACTGTAAGTGCCCCGCTGTAGACAATTTTAGGCCTTATGTTGAGGAATCAAAGGTGAGTATGGGATATTAAATTTTGCATAAATTAAGCCGATGGTTGTACGTTATTAAAACATCTGCTGTCAAAAGTAATCGCTAATATGAATTAATGCAAAAACTTTACGAAGGTACAGGAGTTTGGTTTAATTCATTCATAGAGATCATTACACGCCGAAAACAAATGAATGTTAAAGTAAATTTGTCCATCAGCTATTAATTGCGCTAAATATAAGAATTTAGTGCTTTTGTGAAAATGAGGGTCAATATCGAATGTTTGCGTAAACGCTGGTTACTGATAAGATTTATGATTAATGTGGTTAAATATCTACCTATATTCCAAATTATATAATGGATTAACGACAGATTGTTAAATAAATACCCGTAGCCCTACAGTTTTTGCCTCGGGTAGTACGCATGATGAGCAAAAAAACTATCCAATCATGTATAAGTAATATATATATATATATATATATATAAATATATACATATAGTATATATATATATGTGTGTAAGGATAACCCGGAGCAGAAGCCTTCTCTGCGTGTAGGAATGGTAACCGTATAGAGAGATTGGTGTCATATTGTTGCGGTTATTAGTAACAACCTACTTAGGTATGTATACATTGTCCAGGTATCGTATAACGAATATGACTATAAAAATGTAATCATTTGGGTACAACGTAGTTGGTAAAGGACGTATAAAATTTAATCATAAAACGATTCTTGGATGCGATCATAAACCTACTGTATAGCTACCGCGTAAATTGAAAACATACCTTGATGGAGTTGAGCCAATGAATATGTTCATTCAGTCACAGAGAGCGTGGGCGGCGACGGTGGCGCGCCAAGCGGCGAGTAGCAGTAGCAGAGGCCTTGTGGTTTAAATCTAATTGCAAGTTTTAAAATGCAATATTATAAGTTAAACACAATCGTGTATTTTTTTAATGTTTGTAATTAAAAAAATTACCAACACAATAAAAATAAGCGTATACTGGACATCGAAGCATGTAAAAATACACTTTTACACTCGTATTTAATTTCGGTTGCATTGTTACTATCGAAAGGAAATTAAAATTATATTGCTAATATAATAAATTATAAATAAAATATTTACAAAAATAAATCGTTTCCTATTCAACATGGAAAAAACAGTAGAGTTACATTAAAAAATAGTAAATTTACATTGCATTGGCAGTGCGATTTAGTAAATCGGTCTTCAAACAACTGCAACTTTCATAGAACCGTCACGAACAAGTCATATGGAAACAAGATAATGTTATCTTTAACAAAGTAACCATTGCATCATTTACTATAACATGTAATAGGGTTCGTAATAGGGTTCGTAATACGCATCGCAATGCGGCCCCCGGTGTGCCGCTATCGCTGGCCCTCTGCACGTAATCCAGTATTGAATACCTGGCGCTAACCGGATTTGGCGTTACGCGCTTTTGGCAGTCGGCCGGCGTCGGAGCGATGAGTTATTAACCTTTGTACCTACTGTTTGGTTTTTTAAAATATCATTTAAATGTATCTATTTGTGTTTAAACTTGTTCCATTTTTTATACAATTTTATTTATTAATTGCAATATTTTTAATAATTTAATTAACAGTTACAGTTGTTTATTACCTTTTGATATTGTTATTGCGCTGTAGTGAACAATTAATAACATTTTTGAACGCTAACTTCCAGCCAAAATATTAAAATGGCCCTTATGACATTTGCGGGTTTTGTTTTTTATGTGCAGGGAGTTGGGGCCTTGAAATTCGTGTAATAAGCCAATGAAAAACCAATAACAAACCAAGACCGACTGCATTTTTTAAAAACGAGTAGCCTTAATGAACGCTGGAACTTTCTAGACCTTGTGTTCCTGTTCAAACTGGTAAGCGATGTAATTGTTTGCCCGGATCTACTTCATAAGCTAACTTTTTATGTTCCAACCCAGACCCCAAGACCATCAGTGTACCTTTTTAAACTTTTTTGACTTTAGCATATATTTGCACTGATATATTTTGCAATAATCTATCATAATTTAAAACACCATGTGAAATGATCTCGCTTCGAAAGTTTAATCGTAATATCAACCTTATTTATGTTTTTTGTGCGTAATTTGGCTGTGACTGTAATTCTTAATTAATTATTATATTATATTATATATAATCGACGACAATACATGCCGTGGTGTCGTTTATTTTTAAGCGATATTTTTCTTATTAGTTACCTTAATAAATAAATAAATGAATACATAAAAAAAACGCCAATGTTTAACGCTAAAATATTTAAGTATAGTTAGAACGATTTATAAAACAAATATCGGCTTAAAATAGATTGGTATCTGTTACCAAAGTAGACATTTAATTTTGAATAAATTAGCTGTGTTAAGAAAGAAAAATAAAAAAATATTATTCGCGTGCTACAACAAAATGAGAACAAAACTTTCTATCTACCTCGCATATGATTAACAATTCAAAAATTGAATGGTGCTTCTAAATCGCCCCCACGTGCACCCTTCACGCCCGCGGCCACAGGGGATGTTACCCCGAAACTATTGTTCCACTTCAACTTTTAATTTCAACCCACCTATACCTTCGGTCTATTTATTTTATTCGGCTCAGCAAATAAATGCTTTTGAATTAATAGAGGGCGCCAGCGGCGTAACGGTCATTCTTATTGCGACGGGATTTTTTTGATTTCACTTTTTACAACTTATGACGTTCGGGCGGGGGATTATTGAGTGCGGAGGTGAATATGTGCTCTAACGGACGCGTGCCGCTCGCAATTATTATTATTACGTACCGAATAATACCTAATCAAGAGCCCTTCTCCCAACTGCGGCTAGTACTTAATTCTTTTTGGGAACTACGTACGTACTCACTAGTTACAGAGTTTATTTTATCACCAACTAGCTGGTACCCGTGACTTGGTCTTTTTTTTTTTAATCGACCCATTAACATTCCTCTGTTGGAATATGAGTCTCCTCCCATATTGAGAGGGTTAAGGCCG
>DWJK01006232.1:0-10618 GCA_018248815.1 Croniades pieria auraria | reverse complement strand
GGTTCAAATCCCGGGTCGGGTACTATGGGAATTTTCTAATTTAGAATTTCTAGTAGTGACTCGGAGTCTGGATCAGTACGCGGTGTATGGCAATAGGCTCACCACCTGTTCCATGGGACTTAAACGTGACTGGTGAAACGGGAGTATACTACACTCCTCTGCCTGACCCTTCGGGGATTACAGGCGCGATGTTACGTTTTTACGTTTACATCGTGAACAGAAAGATTCATTTCGTAATAAGTTTCTTTGCAATTTTTCTCGCAGCGCAAAATTTTGTTATCCTCCATCTGTAAATGTTGTTAATTGTTTTCACCCATTTTAAGTGCAGCCTTATTAAAACAACACTGTTTTGCCCTTGCAGAAAAAAAGAAGCTATTGTAAGCCACTAAGACAACACAGTGGCCCAGTAATCCTTGCCTTGCCTTGAAAACAATAAAAGTTTTTAATCTCGCCGTTGTCCTTATATTCTCGGAGAGGACACAATAAAAAAGGCATTTGTTACTTTTTTTTTTAAATAGCCGCCGTTTTAAACGGAATTTCTCGGGTTTTGATAAGGAGGCAGTTGTAAGAACAATACAATCTGAAAGTTCAATCTCTACTCGAGAGTTACGAGAAAAAATTGGTTAAAAAAAAACTGTTTTATGCGTTCCAAGTAGTAGAAGTGCTTTTAGGAAATTCTTGGGAACTGTTTATTTTGTATGCTAGCCTGTTAAACATGTTTGGGTCAGTATTCGACATTAAAATTAATGTGTACATAGTAGGTGTAAGTCATTATTGGACCAAAGGTAGAGACTCCCGCGTAGCAGTAACCGTGCATATGTCGCTTCGTCTGTTTTTATTTTTATGTCTTATATTTACCCAGTGAATTGTCAATGTAGCGATATTAACAAAATCGGTAAACTCCATTGGTAGAGTTCGCCGTAGTTTGTTTGTTAATGCCATATTGGGTTTATATATAGCTATAAATGAAAATATGACTGTCTATGTTAGTTTTCCATTTTTAGTAATACATAATACAGTATCCGCCTACCGGTCTTTGTTCAAATTGTTCATTGCAATTATTTTAATTGTAGGAAAAAACACAATTTAATTAATTAAATGACACTTTTAATTCAATGTTTTTTTTTAATTCTGTGAATCTATTTAATTTTTCACGAATTTAAATGAAAGGATAAACTTGTAATTAATTCGTATGAATTTCCACAAAAAAGTTATTGTTAGCACTTGTTTATGTAATGCTCAGTTATTTATGGGTTGATAGAATTTTATAACGTAACATCACACCTGTAATCACCGAAGAAGTAGGCAAAGGAGTGTAGTATACTCCCACGTTTCAGCAGTTCCGTTTAAATCTCATGGAATTGGTGGTGAACCTATTGCAATGCATCGGGCACTGATCCAGAGTCTGAGTCACTACTAAATTAGAAAAATCCGATAGTGCTCAACCCGGGTTTTGATTCCAGGATCTCCCGATCGGCAGTCGCACTTGCACCCACTCGACCAACGAGGAAGAATTTTATGCGTGTACCAAAAACGACCAAATTTCAGTAAAACATTACTCAATAAATATTCCTCCTTTAATTATAAAATAGGTTCATAAACTCATAATATGAGTAATTCGCTTTTTATAATTATTCATTTCACATGAATACCGCTCATATCAAATTATCGTACGAGTGTATGCTAGTGTTTGTGTTGATTAGAATTTGCACTCTAGTATATTTCATGACTTTTTTTAATAGGGTAAATTTTATTCAAACATTTTTCATTTTAAATTTTTTTTTATTTTATTTGAAATTTTTCAACTGGTACAAACAATGAAAATATAATTGTTATTTTTGAATATTTAGGAAATACTACTTGTTTTTTTTTCAATTTAGGGGAATATTGACGCATCGACGTGAACGAGTTCGCGCGGATTTAAAAACAACAGGTTTCTATGAATGAGCATGAACACAAATTTCTATGAATACATCTATCTCATTGTTTCACGTGAGTGTGTAGCTTTATGCGAAAAGTATTATAAATATTTTTATACTGAGGTAAAGTAGGGAAACAGGAATGCAAGACTAGCACGAGATACAAACAACCCCTTGCGTCCGTTTAAAAGGGTTTTATAGTTTCGTTTTTAATTTTTTTTTCCCTCTGCTTATTTTTTGGGATGTTACAGGCTGGATGTTACCTTTTTTACAGTTTCGTTTCTGTCCGGGAACTGTAATTCTGTATAGTAATCGCAGTTTTGATCTTGAGAACGGTTTTCGCAATTTTACAAAATGGCCGAATTGTATGGTTATGGTCCTGTACGACTAATGCGATAAACGGAAACTCGCCATTAACATATGGAAATGGTTTTTGTGAAACTGCGATTAAAACGTTAAATTGTATATTTTACATTCAATGCGCCACCCCTATAAGCTTAAGTACATCTGCGAAAATGAGTTTCGATTATCAATGAACCAGGCGCGTTATATCGATACTGTATTATTTTATAGGGTTGTCACATTTCATCCAAAATAAAAATATGGTACATGAATTTTTTTTCATAAATCTGTATACCACTGTGGCAAGTAACAATAGGGTCACCATCTTTTCCATGGGACGTAAAATGTAATTAGTGAAACGTGGTAGCGTACTGCACTGCTCTGTCTACCCCTTCGGGGATTACAGGCGTGATATTACTTCTATTTGTACATCACACTTTATAATGAAATTAGGAAATGTTATTTGCTTGATTCGAATATAAGGGAATACTTGATGCGATATACAATGAGAAAAAGGGGGAAACGGGATTCGGTTTCAATATGAATGTCAGGAATTAAATCGTAACAGCACCGCTAATAAAAATAACATACCGCCGACGTGAACACGTGGAATTCATTATTGAAGAATGACCTATTTTGTCGTTATAAAGTTAAAATTAATTATATGACGTAAAAACTGTGCTTGCGCGTACAATTGAATTCGTCAATACGCCAAAGGTTTACCTGGTGGTATGTGATTTTGCTATATATTAAAAATAAATACAGGTGTCGTAATTGTTACACTCCTCGTTGACTGCCTCGTTGCTCGAGTGGTTTCAAGCGCGACTGACGATCGGGAGGTCCTGAGTTCAAATCCCGGGTCGAGTACTATGGGAATTTTCTAATTTAGAATTTCTAGTAGTGACTTGGAGTTTGGAATTGTGCCCGGTGTATGGCGATAGGATTACAACCTATTCGATGGAACTTAAACGTAACTGGTGAAACGTGGGAGTGCACTACACTCCTTTGCCCTACCCTTCGGGGATTACGGGCGTGATGTTATGTAGTTAATTAATTAATTAAATTGTATAATACATTTGCATGTACACATATAGATATGTAATATTACTTACCTTATTATGTCTTGGCCAGTGCTGCCTGCACTTTAGGACCAACACCGAACCCTACTCTCTTAGTATGTTGTTATGTCATAAGTGTATTGTGAAATTCCGATGGTGTATTAAAAAAAATATATTTATTAGAAATTGGAAACTTGTTTATACATAATACGTACATTCAATTCTCTCAAAAGTGCATTTTTTTTTAAATGACCATCAAAAATGGTTTCGAGTTTTGGATATTTTATTTTCTTGTTATAAATATTTTATGAGAAGAATGTTGAATGTAGAATAAGCACGTTAGGTCTGCGAGGATAGTGATATTTGGCATTCTGTGCTCTCTGCTCAACCCTTAAAAGATCTAGCCTAGTAATAATATTTTTTATACATGTAAATATGTAGACGTAGTTACGCAGGTGGCAACCCTGATTTTAATATCGGACAGGATGTAGTAGTCGTGGCACGAGGGTGGAATATCGTCGGTAACGTCGCTCGCCGCCCGGTCGGCACGGGACATGACTGCGGGCTCCAGACTCATTATTGTAATACGTACGTTGAGACGTACTTCGTCTGTACAATACGAGATTTTATTCTGTACTATTGTACAATTGGTTTTATACATAGCTATATTAGTACGCTGTGTTGTTGTATTGTGATATTTTGCTGTTGCTCGTATAGATTTTTAACTACATCTGTATCAATTATTAGGGTGTTTTAATAATGGAATTAATGGACTTCGGGTATTAAACAATTTGTCGGTTCGCAAGTATTTTCAAATCAAATTTTTAAGAACAAGTAAGGTCTGCTAATAGTGATTGGATTTTCATTGTTTTTTTGTAAGTACCTACGTAACTCGTTTGGAATTTTAAAATACCATTCATATATCTACATATCCTTTGTCAACGATTAACCGATCGAGGCTCAGTTCCATTGCCTTCACCACACGAGGACGGCGACGTAGACTTTCAAATACAATATCGAGATGCAAATGCTTAGCCGGCCTTGTAGTAAGCCTGTTTCTTTATGCCGTCTGGAGCGGCGGGCTCGCAGCCAGTCGCCGACAAATTCGATTATTTGCAAGCAGACAGACACCCATCCAGCCACAGCGGCTCGCAATATATATATACATACATACATGTGGTATCCACATGTTTTTTTGTTCATTACCGATGTGGGGTTTTATTTGGAGATCGGATCATTCAAAAGTTATTTTTAAGCGACAAATCGGTCGATTGGTGTTATTATTGTTATATTTTTATCGTCGCGCCAGGTCTTTTGAGGTGTAGGCAGAGAGCACTGAGTACCAAATATCCTTACAGATCGGATTAGCTTAACATTAACATTCTTCTGTAATAACAAATTGGTCAAAAGGGTTATGAACGCGATGTTCAAGGTTCGGTGTTTCGTTAGGCACATCGGTGGCCGTGCCGGTTTAAACGGATCGGTTGAGTGATGACCGAGTTCGGGGTATGCCTTTTTGTACTCTTTTCCTCGTATTTGTTTCCAACTCTGACATCAAACTCTACTAACATTTTTTGGATATTGATACATTTCGGTAATGTCCTGCATGTTTACTGATTTATTCTTCTACTTTAATGTTATAAATACTCGCGCGTCCTTGTACAGGAATTCCTTTACAATTTTATATGTATTAAGGATCTCTTCATGAGGTAATGAGCAGTGTATAGATAACTATAATAGTAATATTATTGGATATTAGATAGAGCTCCATGTGCGAATATGACTATATTTTTAAAAGCTAAACAGTTCCATAGTATTGACTGCCTTGTTGGTCAAGTGGTTGCAAGCGCGACTGCTGATCTGGAGGTCCTGGGTTCAAATCACGAGTCGGGTACTATTAGATTTTTCTAATTTAGAATTTCTAGTCGTGACTCGGAATCTGGAGTAGTGTCCGGTGTATAGCAATAGGCTCATCATCTATTCCATGGGACGTAAACGTAACTGATGAAACGTGGGAGTGTACCACACTCTTCTGCCTACCCCTTCGAGGATTACAGGCGTGATGTTATATTTTTTTTAGTTCTATATTATTCTGTATATTGAAAAAAACATTCTATACATTTCAAATTTACGCTAGGTACTATGTTAGAATGCTTGATGATATTGTACAATGTCGTAAAGGGATTCTAGAGTCATCGGTTCGCGCTCACATCGATCGGTCCCCGCTATGCATATTCGTACTGACACAGGGGCGATGCGAAAAGTGATGCATATCGTTTATTTAAGTATTTATAGGCTAATGGTTTGGATTTCACCTTCCCTTTTCGGGAGTTCTACTAGTTCAAGTAATGGCGTACCATTTTATTAAATGTCGCTCGTTTTACATTGACACTAGTTGCGAGGATGAAGGAAAACATCGTGAGGAAATCTGCACATCTTGAGAGCTGTGCATCATGTTATCTGAGTCGTGTAAAGTTTGTTGACGTGTATGTAACAATTAAATCCGTAACCAATAGTGGATCGATGAGACAGAGTTGAAAATGATAGTTTTTTGTTTATCACGACCGTTGTAGACTGATATATTTAGGTGTAAGACGGCCTCAGTAACCTATTTCAGGTAGACAGCTGTCCTAAATTCCAACAGTCCTATTCGTATTTTATGCCGAATCTATGTCCTTATCCATATGATTTTTACTACATTGTAGTACAAATAAATTTAACAAGTAAATCTAGGACGCGTTTGGAGCAGTTTCGTTCTCCAATCTACAATGTGGATATTTGTTGTCCCGCTCGCTGTGTTTATGCGTTGTGCCCATTACATCCTTCATCCTTCAAGCCCTGAAGAACGTGCCCAAGTGTCCTTTTTTCTTTGGGTCAACCCGGTACGAAGTGTTACTATTTTCGCGTCCTGCGAAACTTTTTCGCACAATATTTTTTTTGAGTGATTTAAATCTCGGGCGATTAAAAATATGACCAGTTTAAGTGGGATAGGAGTTCTAATACTTTTTAGTACGAAAAAAGGAAAAAGATAAATTATTTGAATAATTTATTTACATATTGTTCTTTATTCTGTACTATTTTTGTTCAGTTATTGAAAAAAGTTTTAACGTTATCTATTATAGATATTTATTATTCACAGCAAATAAAGTAATTGGCAGTGATAGCATTAAAAGTATTAAAATATATGACAATGTTATGTCACGTAACGAAGCGATACGAAGATTTATTGACAGCGTAAACAAATTGGTCGAGCGTCCGCAGTTGAACGAACTGAGCGACGTATCAGCGCGGATATGAGACGATTTGGTTCATACGCTGCACAACCGCTCCTTATCTCAAACGCGCCTGCCGTACGGGTGAAAGCTATAGAAGCACAGATAACACTGATAACGGATGCGGTTGTGCGATAACAAGGAAATAAATATGTCCAACTTACTACCGGCTAACTCTCTCTCGCTTTCTTTTTTTAAACACGATTAAGTTATCAAAGCGTACGGACTCGTAAATCTCACTAAAGTAATCAGTCTTCTCACTATCCATAGTAATTAACTAGCTACGCTGGCGCGAATTGCTGGCAAATGTCCTGAAACATAATTCTGATTTCATAACCAACCTGCATTACTCCATTACTTATTTATGTAAAATCTCTCTTCGTACATATTTAATTTTCAAGATGACAATGTGTGTTGCAAATTAACATATACGATAATCATTTACTATTAAAATGTGATGTGTCTGTCAGATTTTTGAAAAAAAATATAGTAGGTGATTCCATAGCGGACATTAAAGAGAGCAGATTGTTTAATGTAACATTGGATCCCATGTTGTAAACGGATAAACTAATGTTACAATATGCGTAAATATATATGTATATCACACCGTATCATGCAAAAAATGTCACCTATTTCTCGTATTTGAATTTCGATTGACATCAAGATAGTCACCGCACTTATCCCAGTTTAGGGGCTCGCAGTACTGGAACGACATTTAATGTTTTTTTTTTCTCTTTTCACAGTGCCGTGGGTAAAACTTGCCTGCTCATCAGTTACACGACAAACGCCTTCCCCGGAGAGTACATACCAACAGTGTGAGTATAATTTTTATATACATTTTATTAGTGGCAAGTAAGCTTATATAGTCCACCTGTAGCAAATGTTTCTTAAAGATGTATTTGTAACACGCCTATCTTTCTAAGGAAGTGGAAGGAAGTATCATTTAAGGATGTTTCTAGAAAGATTATAACTAACCATTCCCTCCCTAGAGTATGTGAGCCAGTGAACGGTTAAAGCTTACCGGTGATTCAATTGTTCATTCATTTAAGATATGACAGAATTAATCAGTCAGTAACTGATAAAAAAAAATCTTAATATATCATATCAATCTCATATCAATCGCATATCAATCTCATATCATTCTCGTATTAAGTAATCACACTGGTCATACCGTTAAGGTTTAAAATACATTTTACTACTAAATGTTTCGTGAGTATTTATACACATGATTAAAATGTACCGGTTTAACTCACGTACGTTTTTCGGGCAGCGAGGTCACGACGTAGAGTCTCCTTCGCGACCTCTCTGCAAGCGACGGGAGCTCGTGATGAAGGACCTCATACAGGTCCAAAAGTAGTCGGGCTATCCCCAAAAACGTACGTGAGTTAAGCCGTTACATTTTTAATCATGTTTAAAATACATACTCAAATATCTCACTTTTTAAATGAAAGGAGACAATCTGTGTCAAATACCTGTGTACCTAATTATAAGAAAGACAAAAAAGTGAATATTGAATAATTAATGAGGATTTGAGTGATTCATTAATTCCCTGGCTTATCTAGCTCTTCCCTTCCATGTGTCATTGCCTGTAAGCGTTGAAAGCTTCGCGTGTGTCACTAGGTTATAAATTTAATTGTATGTCGGTTTTATGATTCATAAAATATATGCGTGTATGAAATTTTGCATTCTTTTAAAAGCCCTTCAGACATAAATAGTTTGCACGCTACTTTTTACGTTCGCTCTCGGATGTTACGAACGACTGTTTCTAGGTAAACGTTTGTACAATAGTTGGATTTCGCTACATAGTATGTTACTGAGATATGTGGATTGGTATTTTATTCGCTATTCGTAAGTTTAGAAATGTTCGAAGGATAGCGATTGGATCTGTTTTATTGAAGAGACTGTACAATTTTTTTTTTGTATATAAAAAAATTATATAAGTTTTTTTAACCAAAGATGTAATCGGCTATTCGCCTTTCAGCCAATGATTGTTTTTCGAATTCGTTCAATACTAGTTTTCTAACGTTACTGGCTGCCCTTGTGGTGCTAAAAACGTTATGTTGTCGGATACGTAACTGTTCCGGTATTGGACCGGCTGTGCTCTTGAATTGTCAAAATATAGAACGTTTAATTATTATGATTAAAAATGTACCGGTTTATCTCACGTACGTTTTTCGGGATGGCCCGACTAGTTTCGGACTTGTACGAGGTCCTTCCTCATGAGCTCCCGCCGCTTGCAGCGAGGTCGCCACGGAGACTGGTAATTTCAATTTTTTTTAATTATTAACGAGTAAAATTAAACTTTGAAACAACCTTTGGTACTACTTTAGTACACTTATGAGTACACTGTTAACAGCGATAACCTAGTGATTTAGATATCGGCCTCCCACTTCGGGGGTTCTAGGTTGAAATCTTGGCATCCACTTCTACTAACCCGAAAGCCCACTAACATGCACTTGGCAAGCACCTATTCCTTTAAGCAGTAACTACGTAACTTCACACCTGTCATCTCTGAACCGGGTAGGCAGAGGAGTGTAGTACACCCATGTTTCACCACGTTACGTTTAAGTCCCATGGAATACTCCCAGATTTCGAGTCACTACTAAAAATTCTAATAGTACTCGACCCAGGATTTCAACCCAGAACCACCCGATCGGCAGTCGCGCTGCTAGGCAGTCAAATAAGCCTTGGGCAGCCTTTAAGCAGTCCATGATTTTAACACTTCTCATACTGAAAGAATATCTAGCATTAAAACGATAAGAGAGTAACTAAGTAAGTAACTAATTCGTTAGTATCTCGCTAAGATGTTGATTGCAGCAAACATCGATCGTTGTCAGAATGATTGGCGAGTTTGTAGGCAAATAAAAGATCTATTTGAGTGAGAACAATAACTTGAGTGCGATGAACGTAATGAAAGTTGCTTCAGTGTCACTAATGATTGCTCATTTCATCATTACTCAATCGAATTGACTTGCTGAGAAATTCAATAAGTCCGTCAAATGCAGCGTCGTTTTAGTAACGAATGTAATCAATTTAAACATAAGATTTACAGCGAGGAGTTATAAGAGCTATATATTTTGGAAGTAATTTTCGCAGTGCTCATGCGGATCTGTTTTGCTTAATACTGAGTCCGGATATGTTCTAAGCAGGTTTGGATAACAGTTGCGTTTGGTTTAGTTTTCGTAACTATTGATAGAAATTATTCCCCGGCATTCACCCTTCTTCGTAATGTTAAACCATCAACATTATAACATCTTTGCAAAATTGGCAATGACTAAGAATTTCCTTGCTTGCTTGTAACGGTGTCCCGGAAAACGTTCATCTCTTCGACTTTCATTAAAGTCGTCATACATGCGTATAATACGGCGGAACTACCTACTTAGTGAACCTGACTGTTGCGCCGGTGGTCGTGGGTTTGATTCCCACGCAAAATATATATATGTGTGTGTGTTGTGCACTAGTATTTCTTCACTGTCTGGGTGTAAAATATATCTATATGAGTATATTTATATTATATGCGTAGTTTACAAGTCGTGTGGGTTACCATAACACAAGCTCTCCAGATGCTCACTTTGGGATCAGATGGCCGAATGGGATATGTGCCAAGATATTATTATTATATTTTTCGAAAAATAAAACTCATAAATAACAAACTAAGAATCAGTATTCATATTGCGCGGCGCCTGTTTTCAACGTCGTATCACATAATTCATTGGTGGTCGGGCGCGCCACGATGGTTCGTAAATAGGTCTGCACACGTAAAAATATATAGCATCCACTCTAATGCAAATTCTCCTATACTATTTTAAAACTGTACAGTGCACATTATTTACATTACAACTATGCGGGAAAGTAAGGCTTTCTTGATTAAATATGTACCGGTTTAATTCACGTACGTTTTTCGGGATGGTCCGACTAGTCTCCGACTTGGTCCGACTGTCTCCGTCGGAGACTGCAAGCGGCGGGAGCTCATGAGGAAGGACCTCGTACAGGTCCGAAACTAGTCGGGCCATCCCGAAAAACGTAC
>DWJK01006231.1:0-10619 GCA_018248815.1 Croniades pieria auraria | reverse complement strand
GTACCCGACCTGGGATTTAAACCCAGGACCCCCCGATCGGCAGTCGCGCTTGCAACCACTCGACCAACGAGGCAGTCATGTTGTGATATTAAAAAGTTACTACAAACGAATCTAAAAGGGTAAAATTAAAAAAAAACTGTATATTAAATTTGCTCATAACATTTAATTTCATCTATTTTATTCCGTGATATTTCGGGTATTTGCCGAGTCATTTTTAAAATATATCATAAATGTTCATGTCTTAATCTAAATCACAATGTCTGTAACACAAGAACGTCTTTATATATGGTGCGACAAAGATAAAAATGCAACTTCGCAAATATTTTTACTTTGCAGTATAATATAATAAGATATCTGAACTTACCTAAATTCTCATACAGTACATATCTACTAACATTAAAGGTAACTATAAATCTGAGATTACATCATGTTACATTGAATAATTAAACAATACTCGTATCAAATATAACTTAGACAAACCGGTCAAATATAGTGCTGACTTAGGTCACACTCACAACGTCATTGTAAAAAAAAATTGGCAATAATTGTTAAACATTGTTCATTGACACGAATAATAGTGTATTTTTATTTTTAACCAGCAACATCTTACTATCTTTCGAATAACTCAATTTCTGAACGCGTTTTAGTGTACATTTTAGAAACTATCAAATTTAAAAAAAGAATGAATGTCTTTTATGACTAAATTAACCATATCTAATTTAAAAATGTGATGAGGTTACTTTTACAATGTCCTCTCATATTTGACTTTAGTTGTTCTCTGTTCATAAAATCTTATGAAACATGATTTAAGGTAGTAAGTTTACTGCTGGTTTACGAATTGACTATTAACCTGTAGTTTTAGTTTTAATTGTTTTCTCATTTACGTCTAATTGGCACCAAGGGAGAGATCTTCATTCTAGCATACAATGCGACCTGCATCGAGATCTTGCTTCAGCAAAGTATGATATATGTAATAATATATGTATTTCTAAAAATAATTTTATCTCCGTTGCACTTCATATATAAAAAATATATTAATTAAATAAAATATACCTTGTCATTTCTTCGAAGTTCAAGCTTTATACATTTGACCTTTAGTTTAGTTATTTTTTGTGTTTGCATTGTAGTACTAATAAAAAAAGATTTTATGCAAATAACTGTAAATTTGATTACTTTTCATTTTTTACATAGTTAATCGTTTTTATTCCTTTAAATTGCTTCTGAATGTAAGGATTGTTGATCTATATACCTATATATTTTAGAAGAGAGCTTTGGTAAATAATAGTAATATAGCACATTTGTTTACATTGCATACAAATTTAATATAATCGTAATGAAGTAATGAAACATTCTTAAGTTTGCCAATATCTAAGTGGTTTGACTCAGTTGCGTACATGATCCGGGCAATTGGTTGATGTTTGATATAAATATAAATCATTTGTTTAATGAACAACGATAAATAGATTTAAAATATCTACTTAATTTTTCCAATAGCACTAATACATTAAACATAAAGGAACGTGAGGCCGAAAAAGATATAAGTCAACCTGTTTACTCAGGGCTTTCATAAGCATAATAATTATATCCTCTAAGGCATACGTTTGTTAATATAAAGGTACGTTTATTAGAAAAGGATGCAAGTCAGTCATTTCTCGTTAATGGTTTCCGTCGGTTGTCTTAAGGCGTGTCATAGGCATCCTGTCGCGCTCACTGCGCTGTCCTCCCGGTCCCGATCACTTGGTTCGTTGTTGTTCTGTTCCTCTCGATTTAAAACGAATACAGGCTCTACGTTTTCGTCGTCACTGTTAAATCTGAAATAATGAATTGGGCAAAAATTCCTACATCAAAATATTCTAGGTTTTTTGCACATGCACTTATCTTAGTTTCTTCTGCTTTTTCAATATATTAGCGAAATTATTTCATTATCTTACCGTTTCACAATGTTAACTACTTATTATCCTGTATCTGTGTATTTGAAGCATAATATTCTCATTTCTAATCACATGTTGCCACTGGTAAAAATGATTGGAATAATTGAGCTGCTTCACGGAAATTAACATCGACGGAATCAAATAGACGAAAATATGTCTTTTTGTACCTTAAAATAAATAAAGTCCATAAATGTACTTACTGGTAACGAGGAACTTCACCCCGCATGGTGCATATTGCGTTAGTCAGGGCTTTCACATAATTTTTGGCAAGGGTCAGAGTCTCAATTTTTGATAAACTCCGGTTATCTTTCTTCACGTGAGGAATGACGCGCCTGAGATCCTGAAAAAATATATAGGTGTTGTAAAATATCATTCCCATTATAAAATAACAAAAGGATTTCACGAATTATATACCGAAATGTCTCATGTGATTTGAAATCATTTGGAGTAGAACTTCGAATTTAATATATATGTATTAGTGTCAAAGCGGACATAGCCGGTGAAAAAATCATATAACGGAACTCACTTAATATATAAGGTAACTTCTAGCTTTAAAAACAAATTCATAAATTAAAAAAAAATAATATATCAACAACAAATGTACCTCAAAAGCTCGGTTCAGAGAGTGCATCCTCATCCGTTCGCGTTCATTACTCTCGAGCCTGCGCAAGTTGCGCTCGCGAGCCGAGATGCCGCAGCGGCGGCGGCGGCCGGGGCCCGGCGCGGGGCTGCTCGCGGCGCCCGAAGACGACGACCCCGCAGCCGCCCGACGAGGCCTGCACACCCGGCGAGTTGCTTGTTCATCACTACCACTGCCACTATCGTAAAATTCTGCAACAAACGTTTGAAGTTTCGATTAAAATTTTCCTTTTAGAGTAATTGGGATATGCGATTCGTAATCCGTATGCCCAGCATGGGAGCGCATGCGCAGACCTGCAGCGATAAATTGAGAAATACTGGTGGACGGTGGTACAATTGGACAGGATCTGCAAGTAATGGCGAATTAATACACCAGTGGTTCCAAATTCATATAACCTTGAAAATTTCTATATTTTAGAGATTTCAAGGAAAAAATTATATTAATTACGATATTAAATACCCAATAAAAGGTTAGGTAATATTATGGGCCAATATAAGTAGCAATTTACATAGAGCAATAAATTATATAACTGTCATATAAAACAAAAAAAAAACAAAAAACATTTTACTAAATATAACTTTAAATTTAACAAATCGAGGTAACAATAGTTAATTCATTAATATCATTCGTTAAAATGTTCAACTGCACATGTCTAAAAATATAGGCAATATTGAAAAATAGTGAGAACAAGAATAAAAGAAAACATTGATGTTTCTCACGATGTTGCATGCCTTACAGTTGTCATTAATGTTCTCTGCAACCGGTGATTCTGCCGGCTGTCTGTCCGTGTGACATGAGACTCGTGTCCAATAGTGGAACAATAAATACGTTGATGATTTAGTATTTACATTTAAATGTAACGGCAACATTATTTAAAGGCAATCCTTAAAGTATCTCGCAGCTTTTGTTAGCGGAACATTAAGCCATATATTCACGATTCGTTTATACAAATGTAGACAACGATTTAATAGCGTACTTTATTTATTTAACAATTTTCGTTCTACAATAATGCAAAATTACCCGGAAACAAATATTCCATTTTTTGTCCAAAGTTTCACCACGCCTTACCGCATAAAAACCATCAAAATTCAAAAGATCGATCCTCGCTGCTTTCCTTTGTTATCACTAGTCAAGTCACGAGCAAACGTTTCAATGTTTTGTACTACAACAGACACGGCCATTCTTCAAAGGTTTTCTTTCCTTTTTATTTCTCTTGATTTCCTTTTTTCTTGTTACTATTAACTTTGGTTTCAAATGTGTTGGTAATTTAATATCATAAATGCAAACTGTTCGCTATCTCTACGTAGTATAACTCTCTACTGCAAATTTTAAACATTTTAGTACATAGGCGCCTCTGGTGAATACTATCCTGCCCTGTCTTCAGCTGGCATCCAGCATGAGGTATGTCACTGACCTAAGTTCTCTGTCCGATAGAAACTCCGAACACATATAGCTTATTACACAGTACGCTGAATCACCATGAAATAGCGGGCTAGCCATACTAGCCATGCGCACTGCTTGGAAAATTTGGTTTTTCAATAATGTAGTATTCATGATAAGATTTGTTTCTTGAGGGTGGCCCATGTCGAGCAGTCTACTAAAGCTGACACTGATGATGTAAGTACATAATGCATTACGTATAACATGTTACGATTGCGAAAACCTATAATAGTACAATGCACTCGCCCCATTTTGCCTAATCTAAAAATATTTTTCCGAGCGATCGGAAAATAATAAAAAGTCTTTTCGCTCTTGACATTTTGTCAATAACGTGGGCGTCTAGCGCATAGATATACTCGTATCTGTAAGGATATCTTTCCATTGATATCGATAAATATAATCGTTATCGCGGACACAATTACTTACCGGAAGAGCTTAGCGATTGCAAAGCTGGCAACAGATCAAACTGAGAGCCCTTGAATTTGTGCAACAAGTTGGTATGAAACTCGGACGTTTCGTGACGCGACTCTACGCTTGATAAAGTATTTGCGTAAGAGCGCGAGTGCAGACAAATCGATTTAAACGCACGGCTACGGGCGATTTTGTAATGCTCTTATCAGCCTACATGTATTTGACCCACGTTTTATGTGCACGCTTGCAAAAGTTACTGTGTTTCGTCGAATTTTGTTATTACTTTAGTCGAAATTCAATGTGATAAGGGAGTTGTCGCTGAACGTGTGATAACCGAATTGTATCTAATTAAGAACACATTTATTATAATTCAAGTAACTGGTAACTTTAGTCATGTACATACTCGTATCTACTAACCAGTAGAATTACAACGCCGTTACCCTGTATGATATAGCCGATTATGTATTGATGTCCATGTTACTAATGATTTGATTTTATGTACATAGAGTAGGACTTAGTCTAGTTAATTCATACATACATACATATATGTGTATAAATATATAAAGTCGTAAGTTATTACGACAGGTACAATTATATCAAATATATGTTAAGAGTCAATTTAAGGTTGACTGCGTCGTTTGTCGAGTGGTTGCAAGCGCGACTGCCGATCGGGAGGGCCTGGGTTCAATTCCCGAGTCGAGTACTATTGAATTTTTCTAATTTAGAATTTTTAGTAGTGACTCGAAATCTGGATGTGTGCCTGGTGAACGGCAATAGCCTCACCACCTATCCCATTGTGAGACTTAAAACGTAACTGGTGAAACTTGGGGGTGTACTACAGTCCTCTGCCTACCCCTTTGGGGAATACAGGCGTGATGTTACGTTTTCAATTTAAGGTATATATGTATGTATATTAAATAGATTTATGTATATCAATTAGATTTGAATAGTAACTTAAGGTATAAGCCGAATTGTTAAAGAAGGCGTTCGAACCGCCGTCAATCGGGTCCCTTGTCCCGCACGTTATTGGTTTATCTACTCAAAGTGCATCGGTACTGTGTAAAAACATCCAATCTAAATCTCCTTCAACTGCATCAGTGCACTGAGTCATAGTTATTTTTTACATTTATTTCATTGACTTGTTTAAGTAATCTTCATTGTTTTTTCACGCCTCGCGCGTCCATAATTAAAATGGGAAATATAAAACAGGGTTTTTTTTCAAAAACCCAATCTTCCTTGTACCTATAGCACTTTGAGTTATCAGTACCTACCAGGTGTATTAACGGCACCATAAATTTATTTTAATTTATTAATCTACGATACATTCAATACTATAATTAATACGTAAATGTATTGTTACAAAATGAAAAAAAATACTGAATTTTATGTGGACGTCACTACTTTAGATTCCTTCGTAACTATTCATATCTAAGTTGTGATCGTGTACTTGTCATTGTGTCTTAATTATATTAAAACCTCACAACACATGGAATTCTAGCGTTAAGAAGTGACTGGGTCGCGTTAAAAATATGGGTTGATTTTTTGTACCGATATAGGTAATATAGGCAAACCTGGTTACCTGTAGTTGGAAGCCACCCTCGCGCCTAGTAACACACGTAAAAAAAATGCTACAATACAATTATGCATCGAATAAGAACTACAGCATTCTAACAAAAAGTTATGTTCATACATTCAAGCTTTACACCGATTGCTCGAACACGCGATAAACATTTTTTTGGGATAAGAGACATACCTCCAGCTTGTTCAATTTTCATATCAGCTTCATCCGGTTTGTTGTCGTAGTACTCGGAGGTGTCGTCCTCGTAATACAGCATCATTTGATCTGGCGACGCGGCCTCCGAGCCGCCGCCCTCGCCGCTCGCCCACTGGGGCATCGTGAGATCTGAAATATTATATCAACGTATAAGTCTCGTTAGTTAGCGGACATGGGCATGTATGAGAGAAAATAAGAGCGTTATTAACTACTACCGATAGTACTATTATATATCCTACTACTAGTAGTACTACTATTACTACTACTATGTACTACTAATACCACGACTACCCATAGTTAGGTAGGGTTATTGATTGAACGCTCTGCAATGCTTTTCTCGACTCGCACATACTGTTTCATATTTTGCTATTGCCAAAAACGGGATAGCGTTTGGATAAATACAAGAAGGTGCAAGAATATAAAGTATACAATATATTGTAAATAAATAAGACAAGTCCATTGTATATAATATCCAGATAAAGTAATATCTCAATGAATGTATGTATATAAGTGATTTTCATTTTCGTACTGTGTTGAGTTGACCCAAATCTCAAAATCTAAATGTGAATTTTAAAGCAAAATTCTGTTTAATTTCGTTATAATTACTTTCCATACAATTAAGTAGTCCTTAGTATCTTAGTAACTTTTAAGTAGTACCTTAAATACTTAATATAAATAGCTAGAATCTTAAAACAGCTGTTCAAGTTATCCTAACGTGTTAGGTACGTCTTAAGAGAAATCTTAAGTATATTTAGTATAAAACAATGTTTGTTACGAAATGACCAAATGTTCATGGTTCCATTGTGAGTGTTGATTAAAAATTACATTATATGTATCTGATAACCGTGAGTTTTAATTAAAGGCATTGTTTTTAAACATGTTACGTGTTAATACGTGTGTAAATTTATGAGCAATGGGTTTGATAAGATTATAATTTTGTCATTATTTATGGGGTAGTCATTCATAGATTAATATATCACATCAGCTGTATTATATATTTGTCAGTTTAGCGCTAAGCCTTCTTCCTACGGTTTGTCAATCTATACATATATCATACATATGTACCTACATATCATATCATTCTTACACTTACACATGTCATACATACACTTCTTAAAATGTCTACCTTTTTCATATATGAACCAATGTTCATATGTACTAGAGTTACTAGAAAAAAAAACATCGCGAGGAAACCTGCACACCTTGGAATTTACAAAAGAAAAATTCTAAGATGTGTTTAGTCTGTCAATCCGCACTTGACCAGCAGACTATGGCCTTAACCCTCTCAACATGAGAGGAGACCCATATTCCAACAGTGGAATGCTAAATGGGTCGATTATTATTATTATTTATTACTAGAAAATGAAGTTGCTATTCTCCTTCGTCTAATTCTCCGTTTACTCTTTCTCGACCCTGCAACCAATTTTGAGATGGATCTTGGACAAACGAGAAAGATTGGCATACATGTATATTGCATAGATATTTTGAACAAATTAGCTAAACTAGAACGATATTAAAAAACTGTTTTAGTATTCTTAAGCTGGTACGCTACTAATAATTTTAGGAAAAATATGTCAAAATACGAATGGCAGTAACTTAATAGTGTCTGGTCGAATTAAGCTTCAACAAAACTGTCTCACTTAAGACAGACACCTACATAATAATACATATACATGAGTAGAAAATGAAGTATGTTAAGTGTTAATGTATGTAATAAGAGTATAAGGGTGCGAGATGAGATGTGACAAGGGCGGGGGCGACTGGCGCCTCAGGTCGCTAGGCGACCGCGCGACTGTGCGGCGCCGCGCCACCAGTGACATCAACAAGTCGCTACGATACTAACAGAATAATTGATCTTAATTATATACCCGCTGAACGCACCGCCTCCATCTGTCTACCGCCTCGTTCCCAACACTAAGAAAGTGGATACAAACATGTATTGTTGCTTGAACACGTGTACAAAATTGTATTTACACCGTTGTAATTGTATTCACACTCCGTGCTCTCTGCCTGCCCCGTAAGGAACTTAAAACTCAAGATATGCATGTATATGTATTTATGTGCTCGTGTACAAAATACCCAGAGAAGAAATTGGTGGAATATTTTAATCCAAATGTTAACTTATTTCATACCCAGAAACCCAGCAAACATGACTATTTTTACTGTTGAAAAAATGAATAAATCTAATGTTTTTAATTTTTCTTCATATAAGCAAAATAAGTAAAAGAACTCAGCGACGGTCTGTTTAGTTTAATACAAAATGGGTGACATAAGATATTTAAGTATTAAGCCGATAATAAAATCACTTTACTCATGGAAGGAACATGGCATAGTGCTTTGGTTTACGCACAACACTACTTAATGCGTAATCTAACTAGAGTTTACTCCGTGTAATAAATTATACGAAGTAAGTACGTCTACATTGCAATCTCCTTCTAAAGAACTTTTGAAAAAGAGTTGTTTTGAAACAGAGTCGCTTTTTGAAAAAGAGTTGTAAAGTAGGAATACTTCGCGCAAAATAGGAGTATAATAAATAATTAAATAAATCGACGCAAACGTTGAAAATATAATTAAACCATTATAATTCAGAACGTGACTTCCTAAATCGCGCTGAAAACCTACGGCCGTGGTTTCTCCGCGGCGTTGTTTGAGTTTGGTCTTTTTTCGCCAAGTGCAGCTATGGCAGTATTGAATAACGCATATTTGCCTTTTTCACGTTATTACATATATTAATTCTAGTGTTGCTAGTAGAAATAAAGGTTTTTTTATTTCTCTTTAAATAATTCATCAAATTCCACTTATGGTTTCACCATAAAAATAAATTCGTTCCAAAAAATAAAAATATTATAAATTATAACTACACACTAATACCATGTTTCATAAACGTCACATTACTTTCAGATTTTTTTCCTAAAAATGTTCTATATTTCGAATGTACCAAAAAATATTACCTAACATATTGGGGATTTGTTTGTAGCCACCTAAGTAAATAGTACTTAAATACTTGCCACCATTAAAATTATAAGTACAAGGCATTGCTTGGCAACACAGTTTTACGTAATACTGCAGGCAATAAGTTGCAGACTGAAATACTTAGTGACATTACCACGCTACGTAATTTCGAATTAATGTCTATAAATATTATTACGCAAACTTGTTTCTAGCTTATAAAGGTATCCATCGTGCGTGTCTAATTTTACATCTCGCGTTTGCCGACAGGTTTTTCTACTTGTATATTCAAATAGTAGGTTACTATTAGGAAATTCAGTTCAAGTATATAAAATTGGTATATGTGCATAGCTGCACATTTACCAATGTTTTCATTGATGATGAATTAATGATTATGATGATCATTTTTTAGCTTCGAGACCCGTGATTATCGTCCAGCTGGTATACCTAACTTTTATAAATATTTCTCGTATTCAAAAAGTTTTGCTAGTCAGAGTCATTGTTTATGGTCTTTATTAATATACCCCGAAGGGGGTAGGCAGAGGAGTTTGTACCCTTCTACGTTTCATTAGCTACGTTTACGTCCCATGGAATAGGTGGTGAGCCTCTTGTCCTACACCAAGCATAGATCCAGACTCCGAGTCACTATTAGAAATTCCAGATTAGAAAAATCCAATATCACCCGACCCGGGATTTGAACCCAGGACCTCCCGATCGGTAGTCGCGCTTGTAACCACTCGAGCAACGAGGCAGTCAGTAAAATATACATAATTTGATTAAATAAAAGGTTTTAGGAGCTGAAAAAATTTTGGTATTTAATGTTCTATTATTTATTTTTGTTCTTGTTATTGTTATCCCTTTTCGAATGCTGACAAAATTGTCGTGAACGAAATCGTTCAATGTTCCTCATTCATTCAACGTTCACTTCACCGAGACGCGTAAGTTAAATTTGTTATTTCTACATCTTGGAATAAAACGCGGATAGAACGACTATTGAAGGTATAGAAGATATGGAAAAAATGTACTCCGTGTTGAGAGATCTATTAGCGAACAGTAGCCGGTACAGTTTGCAAAAAGCGCTTTTGCTTTTATCTAAATGGAGCAATTTTAGTAATCTAATTTTCATATTTATGGTGAAGCAAATAAATTTGTTTTTAGGTTAAAAGTTACGAGGTTTGTAAGATATTTATATTTAATAACAAAATGAATTCACTTCAATCAAATAAGCTGGCACTGAATATTGCATTCAAATGTTTTTCACTAAAACTAATATGTACCATCCGACTGTCGATTGGGAGGTCCTGGGTTCAAATCCCCGTTCGGGTTCTATAGATCTTTACTATGGATTTTTCTAATTTAGAATTTCTAGTAGTGACTCGGACTCTGGAATTGTGCCCGGTGTATGGCAATAGGCTCACCACCTATTCCACGGGACGCAAACGTAACTGGTGAAACGTGGGAGGGTACAACACTC
>DWJK01006230.1:0-10620 GCA_018248815.1 Croniades pieria auraria | reverse complement strand
CTACCACACATTAAAAAAAAAACAAAAAAAAAAATGTTTCTAAGGTGTGTGAAGTCCGCCAAACCGCACTTGGCCAACGTGGAGGACTACGGCCTTTACCCTCTCAATATGGGAGGAGACCTATATTCCGACAGGGGAATGTTAATGGGTCGATAAAAAAAAAACAATTGCATTACACTACATTTTGGGACACAGATGTCTTTGTTTGACATGATTTGTATGCGTTGAGTGTTGGTTGCTACCGTTATAATGTTAATAAACAAACAGGCAGGTTATTTACACATTAACGTATTTTAATTGTTTTCTAGAAAGCACACATCACTAAAAAGCAGTTTTAAATACATTATTAGAAATATTATTGAATAAAAAGGGTCCGCGAAGTATTTTTGTGACGGGCTACCGAACCCTGAACGAAACGGTGCATGTATTTTGGCAAATTATAAATGAAATCGGTTTACGTTCCAACAGATGTGCGAAATGTGTCGACACTCGCGCCACGTACAAGTAATCCCAATGTGATTCAATATACACGAGTAGATTTTTATTAGAAACGTTGTTAATAACATAATTACATCTTTAAACAAAATATACAAAGCTGTTCAGTTGGAAAACTATGTATTTATTTAAAAAATCATAGTATTTATAGTCTGTCAAGCCGCACTAAGCCAGCGTGGCAGACTATGGCCTTGTTATTGTTATTCGGAGAAGAGACCCCTGTCCAAAAGCGGAGAGATAAAGGTTTGATTATAATAGTTATTGCAAGTATAACATTTGTTCAATGCTTAGGTTTCTTTTTAAAACTAAAAGTGCTTCACAAATTCCCATTTCGGCACTTAAAACTTCGTCGAATTGACAGCAATGTACTTCGTAAAAATTAATGGGTAGATGACATTTTTTAGTAGCAGGAAGCACGGAAAAAACTAAAGCAAGCAAAACGATGACGTCGTTTGAAAAGCGGGTGTATTTGGCGTAAAGGTTAAGCAAACAGTCAAAGTTATTTCAATGCGATTGAAGCTACTACCTTAATGAAACAAAAAAAAAACATTGCGAGTGAAGCTGGAGGAGGAAAAAGCGAAATATATGTTTATGTATAAGATACTTTAGGCGTTCGTCAAAGAATTCGTTGAACCGATTTAAGCTTGGATTACCGAACACGGGTGAATCAGTTCTCTTTTTAGTTGGTGTTGGCGGACATGGCAACTTTATTAACATTTTAGAACTTAGTAAATAAATATTATCGTACCACAGCAAATTAAAGTAGACAACCGATCCAATTTTATATGAACATTTTATTATTAAAACAATAGTTGTGGTGTAGGTTTTTATAAAATACCGTTATAGAATTTTTATAGTTATAGAATTATTTTGTTACTTTTATTTATACTTTTTACTGTGACATCTTTATAACAAAGCTGTAACGGAGAGCGGCCTTTTTTATGGTTTAATATTAGGAGTCATTTTGCACATAAACGTTTTACGGTAGTATGAAACGTCATTCGTTAAAATAATGCAATCAATGCTAATGAAGGAAAAAGATTTTATTGTTGAGAAATTTCATTAGATATTGGAAATTTTATTGAAATTGGTAGAGAGTATCTCAAAAGCGGATGTGACCAGTGAGCCTCGGTAATAGAGCGGCGATACAGCGGCCGACGTTTTCGAATTCACATCCATGTTGTAAGCTGCCACCCGGTTCACATGCATGTATGTGTATATAACTACATTATTGACGTCGACATAGCTCCATTGCTCGGCGCCCGTGGTTAGCAAAAAAGAAAGAGTAGTGTCGTAGGTAGAAGATTTTTGCGCAGTATTTTTAATGTAGTGCTCTAATTTTTCGGTGGACTGGACCAGTATATGATAATATAACATCGCACTTTACAATCGCTTAACGCTTTGAAGAGTAATTATACAGCAGTAAATTCTAATCAACGTAATGCTATACTCTGAATTAAATGCCTATCGATTGTCACGTTAGCCACATTTGGTTGTATAATCTAATCCATTAATTAGATTAGACTTAATGTCAAATGATAATTAATGGAATAAATTATTCCTAGGATTTGTAGCGTGAAAAACCAATCAAATAATCCACAATGATAATGGTTTGTTTCTACAGTCTTTAATAAAAAATGTTCAATTAAAAAATTGAATAGGAAATAAAAAAAAAATTAGAAACTATATTTAATAAGAAAGCTAATGGACGCACGTGCTGAGGGTGGTCAAGGCCGAAGCCTTGACCAAATAAGGGATTTACTGCTAATGGGGGAGTCAGAAGTCTCCGGAGTTGGCGTGCATGTATGAAGAGAACGAGGAATGTAGAAGCATTGCGGGCCAGTAAAGATAGAAATATTTAGCACTCAGTGCTTCCTGCTTACCCCCTAAGGGACCTGGATTGAAGTTAAAATAATAATATTCACAATAAATTCATACATGCCAACAGTGAAGAGCATAATGCGTCGCTTGTAAGCCGGCTATGTATTTACGAACAGTTTGGAAGTGATAATGTCCGCAGCCCATGTTTACGCTCCGCCACGCTCCGTTTGCGAGACCGCCGCTGCGCTGGCTCATTCTGGAACATCACTGTATACAACACCGCCCAGTCTAGTCGATGACTTCTATTCACCATACATCGCGTTTAATAAACCCTCTGCGAAGAGCCGAGCGACCTTCGTTAAGTGTAAAACAAAAGGATTGTTAGCACTCTCAGTACAAAAGCGTGATGACCAAGCGTTCTGTTTACCCATATGAAAAAAATTCTGGCTCCTAAAAAAATACTTCAAGATGAAATATCCTGTGTGAAATAGCTTTGAAGGTGAAAGAAACCGTCATGAGGAAACCTGTGTACTTAGATTTTTCGACAATGTTCTCTAATGCATGGAAAGTCCGCCAACACGAACCATTAAAAATTTGGCTTTTAAAAATTAGCTGTTTGCAACAATCGGATACAAGTTACAAAAGCCTAATTAGACTTTCTTGTCGCCTGTAAATAAATGATCTATTAGTCACCAATAACTTGAATTATTCTGAAGTTTAATCTTAAGAATATACAACCTAAAGGTACACGTCTAGGTATCTTCAGAATTAGCCATGATATAATGTTTCAAAAATGTAACATGAATATTTATCAGTGGGCCGACTGGCACTGATAATGCCGCGGTTCACGTTTACAGTTCGCCGCGCACTGCGCCGACCGCGCACCACGTTGCGTTCTGTACTCCATGTTCTCCACACCACGACACACCCTTCATAATTGGCGTGTAGTATTCTGCTGATAATTAGCACGTTCACTCATAACAAATTTGACTGCTAAGTTGATCGAGTAATTTCGAACGCGACTGAGGAGCGAGATGTCCTGGGTTCAACTCCCAAGTCGGCTACTATTGGCTTTTTCCAATTTGAAATTCCTTGTAGTGGTGAACATAACTCCTATTCCATGGTAGCACATAAACTTAACTGGTCCAAAGTGGAAATATACTACATTCCTCTGCCTATTTTTTCGGCGTGATACGGGCGTGGTAATGGTGGTGATGATTAATTATAAAACTTAACTGACCGATGAGGGTAGGTCTATGGCCAGCAGTTGTCTTGCAAAGGCTATTGGATAGATAGATAAAAATCAACTAAGGAGCGTTATATCACTATTTTAAATATTATGATTCACCTATTTTAACTGAGTAGGTCAGATACTAGCTGACGGAGGAGTCTGAAATCTCTGAAACGAGTGACCGTGATGAATATGGGAGCATGATAAGTTTGTAAGAGGAGAGATATTTGACACTTGGAGCTTTCTGTCTAACCTGTAAGGCATCTAGCGTGATGATATTAATAATAATCAGTACAATAGCAAATTTTACATTGTTTACAAGTGAGTTTCTTAATGTACTGCAACCCCTACATGTAACTACTCCCTTCGTACGTATGTAAACTACGATTAGACCAAATTTTGTTCCATAGTTTCTGTGGAATACGCTTACGACAGATAGAAAGATCATTATTACTTTGTTCTAGGCTTTTTCTAGTGTTATAAATAGTGCCTTCCATTTATTTTTTATTCGTAGAAATTGATCCTATCACACGATTATTATGTATTGTGATATACTTATATGCATAATATGTGGCATATATGTTACATATATGTTTATGTGCAAAAGAATTATGTATTCATTGTATTACATACGTACGAGTATATGTAACAACAGTATTACATGTCTACAATTACAGTACATACATTAACATACATTAAAACTCATATCTGCCTTGAAATAACTTTCAAAAACACTTTCTCAGTCGTGGAACTAATCTCTTAAAATATTTAATTCTTCTCCTGACAGCGACGGATCTTATAAAGTATACGATTGCGGTAAACGTCTTTCTTGCTGCCCCTAAATCTCTCCATCCACTCTTTGTCTAGAGAACAAACGGTCTTTTAAATCTTCAAAGTTTCTGAACCATTTGGTAAGACATCGTAAATGTCTACTTTCGCTTCTTGAGGCAATGTTATGAGAAAACTCGCCATCCTTCGCCACGTGGAATCCTGTTTAAATTATGTGATGTTGCGTGAATTCAATTAAGTATAGATTTTGTTAAGCTGAAAAAAACAATTTCAAATAACAGAAAGTGAATTTTAAGTGATGTAGAAAAGTATCTTAAATTTTGTATGGAATCATCTAATCGGCAATATACATAGAAGAAACACGTCAGATTTGTAAGGTTAGAGAGAGAGAGAGATGATTAGCAGTCGGTGCGCTCTGTTTACCTCGTAAGGGATCCGGCGAAATGATACAATAATTATAATTATAATATGAACAGTATTCAGAATGGTAAGAGGGATGGAGTTCTAGTTTTTTATCTGTAAAGCTTTTCTACTAGGGATCAGTAGTAGTAGGAACCTAACGAAAGGTATAACAAATGTGACGGGAAGCATCGATTCCTAGAAGCTGTCAAGTTTTTATAAACGGGCACAAGTGGTAATTACTTTTCATAATTCATTTTTACGTTACCTAATTTGATTAGCGATAACAAACATTGTTAAAAGTGCAGGCTAACTCAGAAGCACCTATATTAATAAACTAGTTTTTACCTATTGATGGCGTCGTTCTGGCTCCTATTTAAATGAGAGGTTTTCATGTGGTAATGAATATCATGTAGGTTGAGAAGTTTAATGTGTGCAGCCACTTGAAGGCTATTTTTTCATCGTTACGTCAGATATACTCGTAATTATGTGCCTAGAAATCATTCAACTACGTTAATTAGAGGTGTGAGAGGTAAAATCGAAACTTAGGGAAACAGATTCAGAGATAGAATTGTAAACATCTAGGCATTTTTTTTATTCCTTTGTTTGAAGTTAATATAAATACATAGTTCAAGTCACAATTTGGGATTGCTTCATTCCATTAATACTTTAAAACATTTGTATAACGGGCAGAATTGTAAGCAATTGGGCCATTTTATTTTAATACTTTTATCTAACACAAATATAGTTAAAGTCACAGCTAAGGATTGTTTAATTGTATTAAGACATCAAAAGAGCTTTACAAAGGCATGCGTGAATATATTGTATCATGAAAGCTTTTGGAGCCCAGAAATACTCGTATCCCTGAGGCGGTTGTATATACATATATCATATAAACTGTATATCTCAATAAATTATGTGCACGCACACACATATACACATTTCTATGTGTGTGTATTGCAAGCTAACACATATAAACATGTCTATAAGTGTTGCGTTCTCATTTCGTTTTTAATTAGCCGTTAATGTAGGGTTGGCAGCACTTAAGTGAAATGGATCCGGGTTGGATAGTTAACATAAATGGCATATGTAAATACGAATACACATAGACGATTAGATAATGCTCGCAATAATTAGTCTCAAGAGAACAAATCTAATCACGTCTGTCGACGTCTCCGCGGTATTTGAGCGACTCCCTAATGGAACATTTTAATTGGTGTCTGATTACCGTTGTGATCTTCAGAAAGTCGCTTTGCTGTATTAAAATTAGACAGATTAAATGTGTTTATTATTTCGGAGATATTTATTCTCGTAGTTCATGAGATTATTTGGAAAATTTAAACAGTCGCTCAAAGTAAAATCCACTTTAATCTCTGTTATTTATTAATGTAAGCAAAGTTTCTAGGTTACAATGAGTTTTTAGACATTTTTATAAACACGTACAATAAATTTTGCCGCATCCCTCCGAGATAAATTAGTCGTTTTTAAATGATCAACCTCCTAATTTTTATATTCTATATTATGTTTATGAACTTCATTTCGTTTTATCGTATTTATAACAATTCTGATCATAATAAATATTCTACCATCACACCAGGTCTTTACAGGGTAGGTAGACAGCAGCGAACGTCAAATAACTCTATCTTCACAGACCTGACGTGCTTCTTCCACATTTACATTTACATTGTATTTATTTCCGTTATATTCATAACAGCTGTAGCTAAGAGTCATCAATGCTACCTGACAACCCAAAGATTTCTGTATCTAATCTGGAATAAGAGTAATATTTCACTTGGGATCAGTTTCCTCTGCTGTGCTATCCCGAGGGACTAAATTCGATAGCGTGTCTCAGCGCGTGAATAATATTCGATGTAGATTGATAATTGAGCTTTTGATAATATCTTGATTACAATAAATCAAGTAGCATGTTATGTGTGAAACTACGGAACAGTTTTAGAGATTTCCGATCTCAGGTCTGTCTGTCTTAAGGGGCTGGTATCATAAATTCTGGTTTACTGCTGGATGCTGGACACAATGAGCTCGATATTCAGCTCTTCGGATCTAATGGCTGCCAGCCATTTTGCCATTTCTAAGGGCTTCCTGTCAAGGTTCTTGAGGAGTATATCTACCTTGGGCAAACTACGCAGTTTGGTAGAAACAACTTCGAGAAGGAGGTTGCAGACAAGTACAGCTTGGCTGGGCAGCATATAGGAAACTTCGTCGTACCCTTACGACACCGTTACTGTAAAGCTTGACGCCTAGTATTCAATGAGTGCGTCTTACCTGGTATGACATACGGAGCCTGACTTTTTCTCCTTGCTAGAGTTAATATAACATAACGTAAAAAAACGTGACATCACGCCTGTTATCCCCGAAGAGGTAGGCAGGGGAGTGTAGAACACTCCCACGTTTCACCTGTTACGTTTACGTCCCACTATGGAATAGGTGGTGAGCCTATTGCCATGCACAATAAACATATATAATATAATATGAATATTATATAAATCAAATATTTTTTATAATATTGTATTTCATGTGAAAGTCAAATATTGTCCAACAAAATCATTCGCGATTTCGATTCAGCTAGGCACAAGACGAGGGTTCTGTGAACGAGCTCTTCACCCGACGGATGTATGTATACGTCGGAATAGTGTGGCTTATTATCAATATTTTCGGGTCCAAACGTAAACATCTTGATATCTTAAATAAATATAAGCGAAGGTCAACGGAAAGTGAGTCGTCGAAGTGATCAGTAGATCGGGAGTAGTTGTGTGATATACAAGGTTAGTTTCGTTGTGGGTGACCGTATTGAAAGGTCATTGTAGCCATCTAACGTAGTTTGGCTAGGAAATAAACGCCTTGCCACGTAAACGTATGCCAGTACTTTTATAATTAAGATTTTAAAGATTTTTATTCAGACAAATAGTTAAAGTCACTCGTTAATATAAAAATGAACAAAGTACACAGCATGTAAAAAATAATTATCTATATAAATTGCGTTTAAATAATAGCTCAAATATAAACATGTCAAGAATATATAGAACTTAATATACAGCAGAAAGAGCAATTTTCATAAAAACGAACAAAAGTGATTATGAATATTTTGAATTAGTATGGAATATTTCCATACTAAAATTCTTGGATATGGAGATATCACACGGACACGTGGACACGACAGTACAATTAAACTGTCATGCGGGTTATATCATATTAAATTATTAGAATCCGAACACAAAGAATTGGATTTGAACAGCTGAAGATCGAGCTCAGAGGCGTGGCTTTGGAGAGACCTATTTCCAGCATTGAACGGGAGTAGGCTGATGATGATTATGAACACAAACACTACTTTTTTATAGCAAAAGAGCTACTATTGTAGCTTTTGTAATGATATAAACAGTTCTTTTATACTAGAAAGAAATTTATTGGTGTCATTAATTTTTGTTGGTCGCTTTAATAAATGATGACTAACAGATTAAGGAATAAAATTAGTCGCTGCCCAATTCGCCATGAATCATACATTTTAATGGTTATACGTTTTGACTGAATCGGTCGATGGCAATCACTTGGAAGACTATTTTTACGACCTGTACCGGATGCGCCATAAAGCGTGGCATAAAATCAGTAAGCCTCCCGGGAACAAATATAAAAGTAAATAACACTTAGATTGGAGATTTGGACCCAGTATTGGTTATGTCTTGTTATCCCGCGAATAGGCTCTTATGATTGAATCTGTATCCTTTATCGGGATGTTAAAATATTATTTTATAGCCGTTACGTGTATTACTCACAACATTTAAAGCGCTTAAAATACTATAAGCGAAAACGAAAAATTTTATTACTACTTAGTTTAATATTCATCATTATCCCATTGGTCCAGTGGTTCGTAAAGTTGCTTGCTGAGTCGAGTTTGGGGGTAAGATTCCCATCTAGGATAAACATTTGTAAGATGAGCATAAATATTTGGTTTATTTACGGGTTTCAAAATTAATTATGTAACATACTGGTGACCATAACACAGGCTCTCTCCAGCCAACCTAGGGATCAAGAGGCAGTGTGTGGAAAAAATACTTTATACGCTAATCAAACAAAGAAATCTTGAAATGTATCATTAGTTGTGAGAGAAATAAATCTACTCCGCTATTTAATGACCGAAATGTTTATAAACATATAATTATTTGAGCATGAAACAGGACCTCATTGTTTTGTTGGCCATTCTTAAATATCGCTGGCTTCGTTGTCATTGACATTCACGACGTCGTTTAATGGTTCGTTAATTCAACTTAGCCAAACATTTAAACCGTACCAATAAATAGGTAACAGTTTTATTGTTTTAACACAAACTTTTATTAAACTCTGTAATATTTTTATCTCTCGTTTTTGGTAAGTAGACGTGTGATGGCTACACATAAACAGCCAGACACCAGGCAAACAGTTACGCTCATCAAACAAATTGTTATTTTAGGAGGGAATTGAACCCACGAACCTTGGCTCAGCAGTCTGATCGACTAACTACTAACCAAGGGGCCAGAGAAAGCAACTTGAAAGGAAGAGGCCTCGTTTGATCTCATGTCACGGGCATGTGATACGTGTTTCTTGTAGGTCGGTAAACTATTAACTCCGTGTGGTATATTGTGAACACATTAACAGCTCGAGCGGTTTGGGAACGCGTCAGAGGCTTAGATAAAGTCACCGCACGGATCGCCTTGTGAACCGACCTACCTACATCAATCACTCTGACATGACTCCAGGTTGTTCGCCCAAATGGATTATTGGAAGTAGAATGCCACGCCCGAGGTGAGTCTCAGATTTGCGTCGCGTCGCCCATGTGTACACATTATTTGGGAAAGTGATGCGGTGACACGGCCAACTTTTGTTAGGGAAATTTTTACAGGTGTTTTTTTCAAGCGGCGAGGCTCGGATAAGATAAGTAACGATGCTTGTAAAAGTAAGTTTGTAAGTCGTTTTTTTGGGGGATTTAAAAAATACCTAACGCTGCGGTAGGATGAATTGTGAGGGGTTATATTTGTGTCGTATTTATGTTACTGTTTATCACTAAAATTAAGTACAATTTTTTTATACTTACTTATATATACATACATATGTAAAGTAGGAAGTCAATTTAACTTTCCCACATATAACACAACTTCCAACGAGTAAATACGAGTAGGTACTGTAATACTATGTTTGTTTGTGAGGAACACGACCGGAGCTGCTGGCGAGTGCAAGCTGCGTATTAAGGCCGAAGTAAAATTGATACGTCCGCGGTGCTGAAGTACTCGTAATTGGCACACTTGTCACTAAGCAGCAGTATCGGGCTGCGACAGCAATATACTGACATAATTTCTGCTGCGTCACGGTTCACAAGCGAATTAACAATCTTTATAGCGAGACCTAAGTTTGTCTTGTTTCGAACATTTAGCTGAACTTTACGTTACTTAATTCATGTCCCGTGGTTTTCGAATTGAAGGAAGAATATATGTATGTTCATTTGCCTGCTGATGTCAGTATACTATGCAATAGAAAAAAGGGAACATAGTTATAAAAACGATAATTGACAAAAAAGTGAAAACAATAATAAAGCAAGTAAAAATGTCAGAATAAATAATTAATACATTTTACTCCTATTGCATTTTAAGGCAATTCAAAATATAGTTTTATTACTGCAATACAATGTATGCCGAGCCGCCAATGGCCAACGTGTAACATAAACAGTGTAACGGTAAAAGTGTTTGATAACAACGATTTTAATGTACATAAGCAGTGATAGCCTAGTGGTTAAGAATTCAGTCTCTCACTCGGGGGTGCTGAGTTCAAATCCATGGCGCGCACCTCTTTACAAAAGTGCGTTTAAGTTTAAATATCACTTGCGAACGGTGAAGGAAAAC
>DWJK01006229.1:0-10621 GCA_018248815.1 Croniades pieria auraria | reverse complement strand
CAGTCAGAGTAGGTAAAGAAAAGGGGCCCGAAAATTGTATTGCCTACAGGCCCATACAGGGTTAATCCGGCTCTGACTATATACTTTTGGTTTCGAAGCCTATATACGAAGCCGACGCATAAGAAAAAAATATTGTGCTTTAGTAAGAAATTGCAGACATAATTTCTTTAAACAGGTACCTAAAAACAGACACTTTATAAATTTTAAGAATGTTTGCTGAGTAAACCATTTTTTATGCAATATGAATCACATCATTTTCAAGGACTGAAAGTATTTTCACCTAGTGAAGTTATACTATATGTACCTGTCATTTAACTTCAGTAGATGGCGCTAGCAGTACTTTAAAAAAACATAATGAGACCTTGAACCTGATTTCTGTTGCTTATCACCTGTACTGGTATCTCTTCACTTATGTACCCGTTGGGTCTACAGCAAAGGTTGTTTATCCAGAAACGTATTTTTTATTATCCCGGGGATTTAGTAATATCGAATTTCGACGAGAATTGTATTAAGCCCAGAAAAAACCAGCGGACACACCCGGGTTTTGGAAAAGTATTCATTAGTAAAGGCATTTTTATGGTTTTCACTACACAACGAACTTGTTACAAAGAATGGCAAATATATATTCAGTATGAACAAAATGCCATCAATATAGATTTAAAGAAGATAAAATTCCAAGATATATTGAAGGCTTAGGTTATTTTAGATCGAATAGATGACATTTTATTTTATAGGATGTAATAATCGAACAGCAGGAACAGGCATCAAGAAACTTATGTATCAATTCCAAAAAGCAACCAACAAAATGCGACCTTTTTCATTTTTCCCTATCGGCCTTGTGCGTGTGACATATGTGTACCGTAACCCGACCCATTATTTTTGACACGAGAATATTTTCCTGACAGCCACCACTTCCGGTTAATCACGGTTCATGGGACGCATTGGCAGGGATCAGATTTGGGAAGCTTCTTAAATAGTCCGATTGCAGGGCTGTTGATTTCCTGTCCAATGGCTCAATCTGAGCGTTTTGTGGAAGAGCTTGAAAGTGAATCATTCGGAAGACTTGGACCGAACTACATGGACGGGAACATTTGCGGGTATTGTGTGTTGACTGTTAAATTTTTTAAACATATTTTGGATATCGCTTTTCTAGTTAAGACTGTGACTATATTTACATGTTACCTTTCACTTCAACTGAAATATTGAAATATGTATTGAAAATATATAATGAAATATATATTGTGTGCAATAATTAAACTTTACGCTTTTTTCCCTTTTTAATGATATGTACATAAAAGTTGTAGGTATACTTAAGTAATTATATCGAAATCAATGTTAAAATTATTGTAATGTTAATGATTTTTTTCGAGTCGAAAAATTTTCATTTGGTTTCGTATTTGCCTGACTTTCAGAAATATCTTTAGACTTTTATCAAATGTAGAAGAGTAGATGGGGAATCTAAAAATGTAAATTTAATTCAAGTAATTACCCACTTCTTATAAACAGAGCAAATTTACTGAACTAAATCTAAAAATACCCCCCCCCCCAGAAATAATAAATTCATATTACTAAAACTTGAGCCATGATATCGCCTGAGTCGTCTCATACTAAACCACAACTTCCCTTTAGTATGGTGACCCCAGTATAAAGTAACATCTATACATATAATAAAACTGTAACTGATCGCTGTCTGTACATGGCAAATATATTTAAAAATTCATAATTGGGTGCTTTATATACGCAAGAGAACCCAAAACAATGTTTTTTCATATTGTATGTATGTCTGTATGTTTGTGCACGCTAATTTCAGAAACAGCTTATCCGATTTGAATGCAGTTTTTAGGATTATATTGTGATGGGTTTCACTGAATATTTAGTGCTTTTTTCATTTAAATCGGTTAACAAATAAAGAAGTTAAGTCATTTTTTCAAAACTTACGAAATCTACGCGTAGCTAGTTTAAAATATGTATCTTGTTCAGCGTCAAATGGCGCCTATTCATTAAACATGAAATGTCTTGTTACTAAATAATAAATGGTTCTTAGATTGTTCCCGAGAAACAGACGTATTTCAGTCCTCACCACCAGCTGTCTAGTTTTCCCAATGGAACCTAGAACTGCCATCCACAGGTGCGGATCGGTGAATTGTTTAACCTCGGTTACGAATGGGCTTTATTATACTTAATTTAGACAAAACTTTCGTCATGTTCTTGTATCCGAATTGTACTAACCGCTCTTAATAGATGGCGCTCTACGTTGACACTTGACATATGGAAGTTAATATAATCTACATGAATAAAATGATAAAGGTCTGCCGTTGTTCGCGCATTACGCAGAAACTACTAGAGAGCCTTTGATCAAAGTTTATTTGTTTTACTTTTTAGATACTCAGACTCTTATCTCACCAAAACTTTTTCCGATATCTTCATATAACGTAAAGTTTTCAGAAACTACAATTTTAACGATGTTATTAGTTTAGAAAAATATATTTTTGCCTTCATATTTGTTGTTTTATTCTTAGTACGTAAAATATATTGTTATCATAAACAAAGCGGTTGAAATCGCGGGTATCGGCAATTTTAATGCAGAAAAACAGGTGTATTGAATATACTGCCTATATAATATACACAAAGGTATGGATTACACCTTGTGAGATGATTTCACAGCAGACCGCGGTCAGAGCAATCTGTTTATAGACAAAACATCATGTGTCTCCTCTTTATTAAATAAGTTTCGTACATAATTCATATATTTCATTACGTTTGGCCATTTGCCGACAGTAAATTGCTTGCTGCTTGTAACAATTTATCACATTACGGTTTATAGTCACACCACTTATGTAAATTTTTTTTGTATTTCATTTTAGCTGTCGATTAACACATATGCATGTATCATGTTCTTTTATTCGTGTAGCCGACTGCCTTGTTGGTCGTGACGTTGCAAACGCGAGTTGAATGGGAGGTCCTACGTTCAAATCCTGAGTCGGGTACTATTGGAATTTTCTAATTTACAATTTATATTATTGACTCGGAGTCTGGATCTGTGCCCGGTGTATGGCAATAGGCTCACCACCTGTTCCATGGGACTTAAACTTAACTGGTGAAAAGTGGGAGTGTACTACACTCTTCTGCCTACCCCCTTAAGGATTATAGGCGTAAGTAATGGTTTTTTTACTCATTAGTAAAAATTTTTTACATTTCATTTTCATTATTGATAGCTACACCCTATCAAAGGCTGCTGAGGTACCGCTATATTAAGGCCACAATATTTTATCTGTTACATATCAAGGTGTTCAATATCAAATGCCTACAACAAAGGATACTTGGATGAGGATATCAGTTTTATATGAACCTAACGTGACATGCTGCTGAGGCTGTTAAACTCTACATTGTCATATTTGTAGTTCAGATTTGACCGTTTTGACGGTTAATAAGGTTGTCTTCAAGTCAAAGCTTGTGATTGTTACAGTCAGTGTCTCTAAAATGGGAGCAGAACAGAAAATTTTGCACTGATTTAATTACTATTATGATCTATGAATATTGCTCTACATAATAATGCATATTCACATTGGAGTTTGCATCTGAACTGCATGATACAGGCAACTGATAATCATCAATATTCTCCTCTCTCTAAGACTGAAAGCTCACACTGATAGTGATAAATCTCTTATTAATTACTACCGAAATAAATGTCGAAGTCGATATATTTTGGTCTAAATTGGTTTATGTGATTTGAGTTGAGAAAGAATTGTGGCCCATTGTTGTCCAAAAACCTCAGATAAAGCAATAAAACAAAGAGAGCCCAATGCAATGTTCCCTTTTCATAGAGAATCAGTAATAAATACAAAAACGCTCTTCCTTCCACATTTCATTAAACCAACAAAACTGCATTATGATCCATATACTGATGGTTTGATTTTAAAGCAGAGCTTAAGCTTTCGAAAAAGTTGTTTAAGATGGCATGAGAAATGATCATTTCTACATCAAGCTACTAAGGTACTCTGGTGAGCTATAAGATACTCTGCAAAAGCTATATCATGATGTAGCTTCTGCAGAGTACCATTCACAATCCTGCTAAGCTCTTGTGGGAAGCTCTTCCATGGGATTATTCATCAATATGTATTTACGATTGAATTTATAAAATGTATACTTAAAAGACTATTACAAGAGAATTTAAACTGGTATATACATTCAACCAAGATGCAATAAGTTTTTAAATTTTATAGCTACTGAATTTCTATACTACTGTTTGTCTATTATTGAGTTTGATAACACAAATGTAAGCAATTAATGGTAAATTTTAATACAAATACAATTTCTAATATATACTGTCTACAACAGATACACATTTTAGTTTTCTGCACTCCTCTATATGAAATTTGTCTGTGATAAATAAAATAGACATTATCTGGACCCAGTCATCACAATATTCAATAATGTTTCATTTTACCAAAATGATAACTTTATCATAGAATAATAATAAAAATATTGTATCACATCTGATACTAAAAAACAACTTAAAAGAGCCTTTGTATTGGTAAACTACTTATACACTTGCAAATATATACATAAATAAATACTTATTTCTTTATTTATACCTAGAGAAAGAACAAATACTTGTGCTACACAACATAAATAAAAAGATTTGTGTGTCATTTCAAACTTAACCGTGGCAATTTAAAGCAAAGAAAAAGTTAAACGTATAAACAATTTTTTTCACAAAACAGTTTTTTACCTGTATCATTAGTTTGGCCGGCCGAAGCGCAATGGCCAGTAAGTGACATGACCTAAAAATATGCATAGTGTCCAAATACTTTATATAATGTACCTGGAGGCAAACTTTGTTTCAACTTTTCGGCCTTCTCCTTGTCGGTGATGACCAGCGTGTACAGGAAACGTGAGCAGCGCACCTTAAATTTCACATTCTCCGGATTCTTCTTTATTTTCACGGCTGAAATGTAACAATGTCAAAGGTTTATTATAATATTTGATAAAATTCAATAAAGATATCCCAAACAAGCAGTACACATTAACAACTTACATTTTGCATCTTTCCTCCGTGCTTTCAGCAAGAAGTCCTTGATATCCTTGATTTCACGCGGCTGAAAAATAAAATAAAATACTTGTTAAAAGAAATGACTAGTAAAAGTAATCAAAAATAATATTTTGGAATATAGGTATTTTTTAAATAAAGTGTACAAGCGTAAGGCTTAGTGTAGAGGGTATATAACTTCGATTTGAAAATGTATGTATAATGTATCGACTGAGTTACAAACCCTTATTTATAAAATGACAATAAAATCTATCGATGGATTATAACACAAAGCTATATATATAAGCTAAATAAACTTAAACAAATCATAATAATACTTACCATGTTGAATCTGTTAGCTTTCAGTCCAACTGCTGAAACAAGTTTTAATCTTTTACTAAAATATATTATTGCACAAACTAGAAAGTAATCTTAGACAGTAATATTATAAGAAAATTTAGAAAATGTATTTAGTTTATTGAGATTTTATAGGATATTGCACAGGTCCACTTAATCTCGTATTTATCCCTACCTGTCAAAGTCAGCAAAAGAACTTTTCAAACAAAGTATATGCATAGATTAAAGAAACTGACAGTTGTTAATAAACCTAAGTTGAAGTAACGTTATTGTACAGCCAAAGCGAACAAAATTATAATAAACAAAATTAACATCACATAACCAACCATTAAAACGGAGTAAACGGACATATTATTTTCTATAATCACCAACTGAAACTGTCATATAAATTGCATGGAATCCAGATATGCAATTTGCATTTTGAAGTAAAATTACAAAGTAATAATACAAAAATAGTTATGTGAAGTGTTGTTTTTAAACTGGTGAGAAATATGCTCAAATATGTATATCTTCTTACTTTAGAATATATCTAATGTAGAATTGTAGGTTGCATATAATAGATGGAGTTTTCGTAAAAGTAAACAGATTTCAATTTATTCTGAGGGTATTTTTTATGAGTAACTGATTTCATTTTAAAATGTTGTTTATGTAACCTGTCGCGGGTATAACCAGTTTATAATGAAATACAACAGAGTATACTTAACAGTGAAGGATATTAAATTTAAGCTATGCACTATTTATTAATGTTCTTAGTCTACTCAGTATTTCAGTGTCCAAATTGCAATTATCAATCGCTGTTCAAGCATTACGTACACGTAGTTTTGTTTCTTAAACTTAATTTTTAAAAATATTTTCTAATTGACTTCTTTTCACGAATTTCTGTACGGCATTAATAATTATATTAAGAAACTAAATTTCTTGATTACATTACAGTTACATTTTTTAAAGTAAATTTATCTATGTTGTATTATGGCCGAAAATGAAAAAGCATTAGTCCAATGTTAAATTTTTGTACGTATTATGTTTAAGTAATGATTGACACTATTAAAAATATTCTTGATAAATTGATTCGATTTTAGAAGATATCGATAATCTAGATAGCATTGCACAAATTAATAGGTATTAGAGGTCATCACTAGTTCGCGTCGAACATGAAGGATTGACATGACAGATTGGGCAATTTGACAGATTCACAGAATAAATAAATCTGAGGTGTCACGAGTACAGTGCATCTTGTTTAAATATACAGGCTTCGGCTGTTATATCAGGGTGGCCCCCGTCGCCCTATAGAGCAAACGATATGCAGCAGCGGCAGACGGCGGCGGACAGAAAGCTCGCACGCGAGCTGTCCTCGTGTGCGCTTCCCGTTCCGTAGCTGGTGGCGGGCGGCACCATGGAGGCGCGCGGTGGGCTCCGTTCCAGTGCACGGTTGAGTGGCACCGTGACCGCGTCCCAGCCCGAGAGCGACGCGCGCGCCCAGCAGCAGCAGCGCGAGGCGGCAGCATTGCGTCGAGCGAGGGCTGCGCGCGCCGCCGAACGCGCCCGTGAAGTGGAGGACAGCCCGCGCGTACTCCGCGACAAGTGCCGCCGACTAGCACGGGCCCTTCGCGATGCAAAACATCTCGTGGTCAGTGCGAATATCGTTAATATTTCCCCATCGTCTGTATGTAAACAGTTTGTTTTGTTTAATTATTACTGGCAGTTTATTGTTTGTAACTGACATATGATAGCAAACTACAAATAATTTACCAGATAAAGGAATATGGGTTGCCTTTGAGTCACAGCAAATTGTTATTTGTGGTTATACATTATATGGTAAACATACTAAAAATATTTACACAGTTGTTTGATCACAAATATCCCGATACACATAAATATTCATTTTACAACTTCACATTAATTCTTCCATGAAAAAGAGCACTAAAATTCACATATGTTTATCCTTAAGGACCTGTCTTGCTTCTGCATTTATCACTCTTTTATATGTGTGTTGTTTTTGGACATTAAGGCCTCCATCAGTCTCTATCTGGTCAGCCTGTAACTGGCTTAATTGCCATTCTTTCAAGTTATCCAAACCATCATAGGTTCTGCCATATATATGTATATTTGTCAAATACGTATAATAATTGTACCACTGAAATTAGTGAAAGATATTAAATAAAACTTGATATACCTAGTGTATGATAAAAAGGTTTTAATCATCATATTAACAATTTGATAGATAAAAATATTGCATACATAATATGTATAGTATTCCACATTTCACCAGCAACATGTTTGTCCCACAATGGAATAAGTGGTGAGCTTATTGCCATACACCAGGCACAGGTCCAGAGTCTGAGTTACTATGAAAAATTTCTTCTAGAAAATCTAAGTTAAAAACATGTGATAATACCTTAGTTGGGATTTGAATCCAGGTCCTCTTGATCAGGTCTTGACCTACAAGGCAGTGATATCATACACACTACAAATCTATTTGAGCTTTCTGTACACCTTTGTAAACTTTGACAATACCAAACCTTAGATTCCACCACCTGTGCTGTACTTCTTATTTATTTATATCTTTATTACATGCCAACAGTAATACAAACAACACATTTATTAATGAAACATATACAAACACAAGTTAGTATGAGTGCCAATTATAGATTTATTTTTTATTTTTTATTGCCAATTTATTTTTTAAAGAACATTGTGTATCAAAGAATATGTCGAGTTCCTTATCCATACGGCAAAGTTGGTTGTACTCGGCGCTGATTCTGGGAAGAGGAGAGTGTTTGAGAATGTTCGTTTTACACACATGAATGTGGAAAGTTTTGCATAGGGGATGGCATGGTTACCAGAATGGGACGTTGAGTTGAACTTCATTCAGTAGACTACAGGAAACGATAGCGCCACTTAATAGTTTTTTTAGAAATAAAATGTCAACGAAAATGTGTTGGTTGTGTAGAGATGTCATCTTAAAGTGCTCTAAACGTAAGCCATAAGTCATTTAGTGTGATGTATCTGGTGCGTGGAATGCCAGGGTGTCTTGTGAAAGAGCGTTGGATGCTTTCTATGTGCTGTGAATACATAGAGTATTCTGGATTCCAAACTACAGACGAGTATTCAAGTTGACTTTTTACTAGAGCATTGTAAACAATTACTTTTGGGCGAGTGTAAAAATATACCTTGGTGTTTCTTTTGATAAAACCCAACATTCTGGCTGATTTCTTGACTATAGTGTCTATATGAGAAGTAAATTTCAGTTTCGTGTCTAACGTTACGCCAAGATCTCTTATTTTAGTCACCTCAGACAGATGCTCACCACTTAACAGATTGGATGACTTATTAGGGCTGTGTTTTCTGGTGTATTTGATGCGGAGGCATTTTTTGGAGTTCATATTCATGCCATTATTTTTACACCACATGCTCTTAAAAACATGTGGATAATTTTCTATTCACACACATATACATATATGTAATGTATGTATTAATATGTGAAGAGAAATGCTCTTTGATTTAAGGTCACAATGTACTAATTCTCTTTCATAAGAATTTAATACATTGACCAGCATCTGTCTCTTAACTTTTTGTAACTTTAATGTTACATGAGTGACAAATGGCAATTGGAATTGCAAATGATTTTATAACGCCAGAAATTCATTTATCTTTATATGCAAAATCAAAGAAAACAGATTATTTAGTGAAAAAAGGTAAATGTTTATAAGTAACTTCACTACTAAATCACAGTAAATCTATATAGCATAGTCAAACACGTTAGTATTTAATCATTAATCATAAGAAAGTTTGCATGTGTTGAAGAACAACCACAGATAAAAAAACCTTTTGCCAATATACACAGCTTAAACACATGAAGGATAAATGCTTTAAATGTTTATTATGTGACTATTAAATACAAGTGTGATTATAACAATGATTGACTGACTCATTGATCCAGTGCTTTGTGAACTTGGCTACTGATATGGGGGTCGTGGATTTGATACCCACTCAGGATAAATATTTAGGTGATAAGCACAGGTATTTGTTGTGTCTCGGTGTAAAAATTGTCTATATAAGCATGAGCGTACCCGGGGGCCGGGGGGAGGGGGGCAACCGCCCTGGATATCATATACCTCTCTACTGTCTACTGTTGTCAATTAAAATTCTTATTTTATAGTTTAACCAGAGTTTTAAAATAGTAATCCTATATAGCTAATTAAATAATCTAAATAAAGAAATACTTATTTTATTTCAGTGTTTGTTTATTTATTTGACTAGGTTCCTATAAAGCATTAGCAGGATATCCTGTGAGTGTTTCCCTTATATATAACATATACTTAATGTTGAGTGTAGGTCTCTTTGTGTAGTGTGTAAGGCAAACAAGTGCCGGACCCAGTAAAAAAAAACACTGATTTGCCTCCCCTCTAGCCCAGAACCTGGGTACGCCCATGTATTTAAGCATCAGCTGTCTGGTTACCATACCATAGGCTCTCTTTGAATGTACTTTGGAATCAGATGGTTACGCATGAGATGTCCTAAGACCTTTATTTATTTCAAAGTATGTTAAAAAATAGCTAAATATTTGTAGAATGGTGTTTATATCGTGATATAGCTGCTGACTATTATGTTTATTTGCAGCATCTTTGTTGGAACAATCAAAGTCACTAAGAGTCGAAACATTTCTCCTTGTTTTGACGTAATAAATGATTTTATTATTATTATTAAGGTGGTAATGAGAATAGTACTGATTCAGGTGTACACGGGCGCGGGTATCAGCACCGCCGCCGACATTCCAGATTATCGCGGCCCGCACGGTGTGTGGACACGGTTGCAGCGCGGGGAGACCGTGGGGTGAGTTCGTTTTACCACATTTTATGTTCATTTTACCACATTTTATGTTCATACTACCACATTTTATGTTCATTTTACCACATCTTATGTGCATTTTACCACATTTTATGTTCATTTTACCACATTTTATTTACATTTTACCACATTTTATGTACATTTTACCACATTTATGGTGCATTCACACCATAATTTGGTTACCTTGCGTGGGTTTCCACTACATAGTATTCTCAGCATTTATATGCATTAAATAATCATTTCATTTTTATTATTACTTATGTTCTCTTCTAATTGTATTCTCATTTAAATCTTATTATTCTTATTAATATTATAAACGCGAAAGTTTGTAAGTATGGATAGATGTTTGTTACTCTTTCACGTAAAAATTACGGAATGGATTTTAAT
>DWJK01006228.1:0-10621 GCA_018248815.1 Croniades pieria auraria | reverse complement strand
TTAACCCTCTCAATATGAGAGGAGACCCATATTCCAACAGTGGAATGTTAATGGGTCGATTATTATTATTATTATTTTCTCCTCATATTGTTAATTTTACTTCATCGATTTCATTCACGTCTCGATTCAGTAAATCTGTTTTTAAATTTTGAGTAGCGCACTTTATATTCTATTATCGTGTCCAAAAAAGTCGGAATTTGCTAGCAAGAGTACAGACTTATACAAGTGTATCTAGCAACAGACTTTCCAAAGGTCGATGTTGATCTATCTCTTTTCTAGATTTCAATTGGATCCATCAACAGTGTTTGGAATCATTGTGTTTTTACAACAACTTTTATTATCGCCTGTTAATAAAATACAAGTATAATGACCCTATTATTACTATATTTTAAATAACGTATAAGAAGCAGTGTGACCACACCCTGCTATTACGACACCAAAGATTTTCCAAGTATTTAGGGAAAAAAACTGGCAACACTCACGCATAGAGACAACATCGCGCACCCTGAGGTAGGATATTGCCAGACGCATAACGGACGCCTTGTCCAGCTGCTCCACCTCCTCTTTCTTGGCTGGCAGCGCGGCAGTCAGCTCCGCGAAGATCTGCATTTCCTTCGTGCGCCGGCATCTTGCCGCGACGCGAGATTTCTCCTTCCGCTTCTCGTTATTCCTGGCGACAAAAAACGAAAATTACTTAAACGCCAAATTCTGTAAAATTATTATTATATTGCCACAACATTAGATCCTATGCGGAGAACCGTAAAAGTTTCCAGAAAACTCGGTATACACATCCAGTCCAATTGCATTATTATGTACAGACGCCAGTGAAAAAAAAATAAATTATTGACCTATAACTGTTTTAATATAGCATTAGAAATCCTTAAAAAAAAAAAAACTTCATTAAAAATTCACATATTGTAATTTTTTTTTTCCAAAATTTTATTAATTGCCCAGCAAGACAATATAAACTTGTAAAAAAACAAGATGGCTGGCGCAGATCGTTACAGTATTGACGTAACACTACGACGTAGCCGCACACGTCCTGTACGCACTTTTCCTTGCATTGTTACAAGTCCAATTTTGTAAATTACGTATTTTATAAACATACATACATACTTTACATAGATAAATATAAATAGCCCTGTATTATATTAGTCTTGTGAAGTCTGCCAATCCGCACTTGGCCAGCGTGGCGGATCATGGTTTCACCATTTCTCATTCAGAGACGATAGCTGTGTGCAGCATTGGAGCGATAAAATGGCCGATGATGAGGACGAAACCTTCGCAAACGTTGAATAGGAATTAAACCGAAACTACCCACATATTACAACACCTTTTGGAAACCGAACAAAGCTTATTCTTAGCGTCTGTTATATGAGGAGCACCCGGCACGCACATCTCACATTCACACTAACTGACCAATTCTACAAAAATTTCACCAGGAACAAAATTTAATTTTAAATAATATACAGCTAAACTAAAAGGTATGCAACACTGACATGTCGATTCTATACAAAAACATGGAGTCGTATGAAATTTTAATTAAACTAAGATAATTAAATAGTCATTATGAGCGTAAACGGTATATATCTGGCCCCAAATGGGGTATTTAACAAATGCGTCAATATACTTCTTAGGAATGGGCTCGCTACAGTTTTTTTTAAAGACGCTGCAGTGTTTGTGGCACGATACGATCAGCTCGAGTTGATGAACAACTCCCCTCAGATCTACGACGCGTTATGAATTAAATCGACCGGTTGTTCACGATTATGTGCAACGTATTGTCGATAATTTATAAGCAAAGAATTCTTAAAGAATTTAAATTTACTGATTATATATGGACAGACGTTTTCGTAAGCTGTATATTTAGAGAAATGAAAACGGCAGTAATAATGTCTTCAACAGTGGATGTAAAACGAATAGATTGATTTTTCAATGTTATTGTCCATTATTCGCTGGCTGCCTACCACGTAAGTAACATGGCGTTATGACATAATAATAATAATATTTGACTAGAGTAACGATGTAATACTAATGTCTTCATATTACATATCGAATGTCTTCATATCCCCAACGATGGTTTGGCTATCTATGGGTTTATGAATGGGAAATTGAAACCGCAACAAAGTGAGGTTCGGGTGATTGATGGGTAAACAATGGTGGCCATCCACAAGCGTGGCCACCATTAGAACGGCGCGTCGCGTGCTAATGGCTCGTAGTATTAGCCGTATTGACGCACGACTGGACGTGAGCCGACTGGGCTCTGACCGCGCGATGTTCAAAGTGTATCTTCTTCCAAATCGTTAGAATAAAATGTTTGATCAGGATGTTTATAAATGGGCGTTTAAAGAACAAAACAGACGATTGACGAGTTTAATAAATCAATAGGAGCATATTATATTTTTTTTTATTTGTAATTTTAATTATCCAATGATTTATAAAAATATTGATAGACTTCTCCATCTATGAATTCTGACAAGACCTGTTTTGAAGATTGGATGATAATCGCTAATGACAGTTACACGAGTCTGCATTACTAATTTTTTTTTTAAACTTATTATCATTCAGCCTATGTGGTGATTATTTGAATGACACGTAACAAGCGCCGAATACATATATTATTCATGGTCACATTCACTAATGATTCTCCAAAATCTTTATCATCATCATTATCAACTATTTTATGCTTTTAATTCATTACTCCTCATAATATCACCTGTATGTCAGTGAAAATCCCGTCGCAATCGGTAGAGCCGTTTTAGAGATAATCCAGAACATACAGAGAGAGAGACAAATATAATTTTAAAAATTGCGTTTTTGTTATATTTACCGTATATACTGACAAATGCACTGATTGAAAAACTATTAATTCGATATTACAAACAGACACCTTAATTATATGTATCGATAATATAAAATAAACTGACACTTTTCTGAGGCAACATTTGAGAACCACTGGACAATCCTTATCCAACCGCAGACGGCGACGATACTCGAATGTTACCTGTACACAATACTTTGACAACGCGAATGGCATTGGTTTTTGTGTTAACGAATATCGATGAAATCCCTTAAACATTAGCTTATGGGGCAGTCAGGAGTCTCCGAAACAAGCGGGTATATCTGCAGAATGATAAATGTGAAAGCTTCTCTGACATTTGGCACTCTTCACTCTCTGTCTACTCCGTAAGGAGCTTGGCGAGAGGATATCGTAGCAATAAAACGTAAATTCGTCACGAACAACAAAATGTTCTTCTCTGCGCTTATGACCATCATGGTTAACCATATGAACGTAAAAGATGTGCCGTAGGTCGCCGAACACAACTAACAAATCGTCCAGGATGGACTGGAGCAAAATTTAACCTATCATCATCATTATGATTATCAGCCTATTTCCGTCCACTGCTGGACATAGGCACCAATAGCACGCCACTGAGCTCGATCTTCAGCTCTTCGCATCCAACCACTGCCAGCCACTTTGCGTATATCGTCACTCCACCCAGCTGAAGGGCGTCCCACGCTACGTTTGCCAAGTAGCGGTCCCACACCAGAACACTTAACAATTTAACATATAAAATTCGTCTTATATGGTATTTTGCGTGGTACCTACACGTTACATGTAGTATGAATAAACAAAAAATTAAAACAAAATACTGCATTAAATTGGTACAATGTTATTTAATAATCATGAACGTAACATCACGCCTGTAATCCCTGAAGGGGTAGGCAGAAGAATGGAGAACACCCCTACCTTTCACCAGTTACGTGTAAGTCCCATTGAATTGGTGGTGAGTCTATTGCCATACACCGGGCACAGATCCAGGCTCCGAGTCACTGCTAGAAATTCTAAATGAGAAAAATCCAATAGTACCCGACCCGGGATTTGAACCCAGGACCTCCCAATCGGCAGTCACGCGATCAACGAAATAGTAATAATAATGAATTTTTTTATATTTATTGTAACATTGCCAATAAACAACGACTTTTGTAACTGAAGAGATATGGTCAAGGACTTGTGGACTGATGGATAGAAATATTATATACAATAATTCGCCGTACCGATAAGGACACTTATGTAATAATGAGGAAGACATTCCTAGATATGAAATGTGGACGAACAAAACAAAAGTGAAATCATTATGACGTCATTAACCTACATGTTTCTGATGACTCGTTTGCAAGAATTCTCTTTCGATAACTTTATACGAATACGTATCCGGTGATAGTAGCGTTTAATAGTTTAGTAAATTAATTATTCGGGCTTCCACTGGGCGGTCCAGGGTTCAAATTCTAGCGTGTACCAGTTACTCCACAAAGTTATTAGCCGTTAAAGAGTATAAAATTAAACTGTGAAGAAAAACTTGAGGAAATCTACACAGTTTAGAAATTCTTCATACAATTTACTAAGACGTTCGTGAAGTCTAGCAAGACGCATTTAGCTAGTGTGGCAGACTATGGCCTTAACCTTCCCCATTTTTAGAGCAGACTCGTCTCCAACAGTGGAACTTTAAAAAGGCTGTTGATAATATGGGCTGTTGATAACACGGCCGAGCTCATTAGAGTGGTTGTTTATTATCACCATAATTGATGAGCTCGTGATACGTTTACATAGAAGCATTTACACAGAAGAAGCTGTTTTTACACAGAATTTTCCATTCTCGAGCTGTATCTATAGTTACACACCTACACATATAGCTACGTACAAATTATATACATATAAACGAATTCGAGTTCAGTGTGAGTATCGTCCAAAGACCAGCGCCCCGTCGCACAAGTATCCGCTCTCCTTTGAACCCAACCCTTAACATTCGCAACAATGCATAGCAGAATTAATAAGTTTCTTTCCAACTTGAAATTCAGTTTTAGAGGTCCAGTATACAGATACATGAATAAAAAACTACATGCTTATGATTAAAAAGTACCGTCAGTCTCCGTCGCGACCTCGCTGCAAGCGGCGGGAGCTCATGAGGAAGGACCTCGTACAGGTCCGAAACTTGTCGGGCCATACCGAAATACGTACGTGAGTTAAGCCGTTACATATTTAACTTAAATGTAGCCAAAACGAGTAATATAGCTGTTGAGAGTAATCTCTAAGCAACTGTAGAGAAGTAAGTATTATTTTGCATTATTTTAAAACCGGCGGTATCATTTAAAAAAATATTTGATATTAAATTACATGTTATTATTAAATAAATATGACTACACATAGAGAATTATGGGGCTTGACTGTTTACAATGTAAGAAAAATGATGAAATGTTCGCTTTGGAAAAATACATGAGAACGTCTAATCAGATACCAAAATAATACAATATCCAACACAAGTTACGATATACATCTGGTGACCTTTTTATTAAATCGTCAAACGTGGAAATAATGTAACTTTTTCAAAATGGACTCCTCGAAGATATTGTTAACGCTGCTGGGCACGTGATGGACGGCGATCTTGGGACCGATTTTGGGATCTCCAAAAGAATTTCATAACTAATGTCATAAATATCGACAGAATTATAGAGGCAGACAGACCTACACTGAGAAGGACGAAGCCTGTTGAGCTCGCATTTTTTGTTCTCGGGGGAAACCTTACATAATATATATACGTATATACACAATACGTACATTACACAATACATGTATATCTATGTATAATAATAATAAAACGGTAACAGATCAGGTAACGGAACGGTAATAGCAGTGATAGCCTAATGGTTAAGAATTCAACCTCTCACTCTGCAGTGCTCGGTTCAAATCCAAGGCGCGCACCGTTTTACAAAAGTGCGTTTTAAACTTAAATATCACTTGCTAACGGTGAAGGAAAACATCGTGAGGAAACCGGCACACCTTAGAATTTATAAAAAAAAAAATCTAAGCTGTGTGAAGTCCGCCAACCCGCACTTGGCCAGCGTGGCGGACTACGGCCTTAACCCTCGCACTATGAGAGGAGATCCACATTCCAACAGTGGAATGATAAATGGGTCGATTATTATTATTATTATTATCTTAATTGAAGGAGTGTCTTCGGAAATCAGATATGATTAAAAATCTTTGAAGTCGACAAAAAGAGAATTACACGTTGCAAGTTATAAATACTGAGCACCTTATGTGAAAAAGTTGGAAGGGCGTATCCGCGATCCAATGATCGATAGTAGCCGCGAATCGTATCGCGAGATCAATATCGGTTCATTGTGCGAATAATAATGAATAATACGGTTTGAAAGGGCCATCATCACTCTTGTTCGCATTCGATTTTCATAATCATGACCTAAACAAGATAAACAAGAACCTCATCACGTCGCATAAGCTCAAGATTTATACCATTCAACATCACTGACAATGATGGAGTATCTACGGTGAATATTACAATAGAATATTGTCATATCAACCAGATATGATTCACACAAGTCGATGGTAGAATGGCTGGACGATGAAACCATAAATTCCTTATCATAATCATCAATAGCTTTGTCGTTCAATCTTTGGACGGGTTTCCTCTAGGAATAGAAGTCTTTAAGGCTACGCTGGCTTATATGCTGCTTAGCAGAATTACAAGCCTGAGGATACCGTTATGGAGACCTTTAAGATGTGTAATGTTCTACGCAATGTTTCCTTTCACTGTTGCAGCGAGGGATATTTATTAGAAAAACGCGCATTTTTTGTAATGGGTTGTCAGCCAGGATTTGAACAAAGGGTCTCTGGAGTGAGAGACTGAACTTTCAAACACTAGGTGATCATCGCTAAATAAAATCGCCATATTTTCATTTAGAATTAGAGTGTTATAAAACCGTAGCAATGCGTTGCTGAGTAGAGTAATTAAATAGAGAAAATTAATATAGACGCCAAATATTACAATGCGTCAAACGTTTCTAGGCAACATCGAATTAATAAATAACGTAGAAATGTAAGTAAAATTAAAATGTAATGTAAAATATTTTGATAAAAATTATTCTTACCAGATATAATAGAATATTATTAAGAAGAAACGATTTGATTTTGTTTAATATGGTTTTTACCCGACACTGCCTTTTTTATTTAATAAAAGTGTATACAGATACCTTTCGGTAATTTTTTTTCATTTCTTTTCGGTAATTTTTTTTTCATTTCCTTATATTGCTTAGAGATATTATGAATAGATGTTAACATATTTTTTTTGTCGATTGTATATCCTTTTATACTAAAAATCGTAAAATTCAAATTAATATAGAAATACCGGGAAAAAAGCAAGCCAAATATGCATAGAACGGAACGTAGCACGGAGCGGCGGACAGGTGTCATGGCGGTCTGTCAAAATCGCAGCCGAGTGCGAAGCGCTACGTCAGAACGTTTCAGCGAGTAACTAGCGAGTAGGGAAAAAACACGTCAGTATTATCTTATTTTAATAATAGCGAGCCGGCAAGGATTACTCGTTTTTGCATAATTTACATATAATATAAAGCGGCTGTGATATAAGTTAACTTCTAGTCATAAAAAGGTGTATTAATAAATAAATAAAGTTCGGTTGATTTGGTGGGTTTTCGTTTACCATTTTTGTTGTTGAATTAAATGAAATATATAAATGAAAGTAATAGAATTGATTATATTTTTAAGTGTTCTTCGATTTTGCAGGGTGTCTCAACATGAAATGTAAAGTGACATTCGTTGTGAATTCTCTTATATTTGCCATACTGTCCTCGGTTTCGTGTACCGTGCAGCTATCGGGCATCAACCCTAGTATTCTGACCCAATCGAAAACCCTCGGCGACTGCCAAGCGTGCAAAATATTCGTTGATTCTTTCAAGAAAGGACTAGAACGCACTTCTCGAGGGAAGTTCGAAGGCGGTGATGCGGCGTGGGAAGAAGAGAAACTGAAAAAGTCCTACAAGCGCAGTGAAGTCCGCCTCATTGATATACAAGAGGGAATATGTACTGAGAAAAGTAAATATTCTGTGCAGTGCCATCATTTTGCTGAAAAGGCAGAGGAGTTCATTGAAGCATGGTGGGGACAGGATCCAGACACATCTGACGATCTATTCACTTACATTTGCATAGACAATATGAAAGTGTGTTGCCCCAAACTTCATTTCGGCAAGGATTGTACACCATGTTCAGGTGATCATAGTAACATGTGTAATGGCAATGGAAAATGCAGAGGTGATGGCACAAGAAAGGGGAATGGAACTTGTCTGTGTGATAAAGGTTACATTGGAGATAATTGTGAAAACTGTGCTGAAGGCTATTACCTATCATATAAAGATGACACCAAAATGTTGTGTTCACCATGTCACCGATCTTGCCTTGGTGGCTGTAGACAGGGTTCACCAAAAGACTGTGTTGCCTGTAAGCCTGGATTTATATTTGATGTAGAGGATGGCTGTGTGGATGTCAACGAGTGTGATAATGAGGATAATTGCAAGCATAATCAATTTTGCTTAAATTCTGCCGGATCATATACTTGTATGGAATGTGACAAATCCTGTGACGGTTGCTACAGTGATGGACCAGATACATGCAGGCGATGTTCTACTGGCTACTCCAAAAGAGGAGAATTGTGTATATCAGACAAAAGTGGAGATGAAGAGTTTGAACAATTGACCAACACTAGGTGAGTGACATGTTTGTAAATTGCATAATTATCATTATTATTTTTGTCTCTTTTTGGTTTTAATTTTTTTTTATTTCTTACAGAAAAGAGGAGCTTTGAGTGTGATCTTTGTGTAATAGGTAATATAGCATTTCATTTTTGGTGTTGGAGCATAACACAATTTTCTGTTTAGTTTTAAATATGTCATCAACAAGATTAGAGTGGCAATTTAGATTTCAAGAATTTAAGAAAAGCTATCTGTAGCCAGCTGAATGAATGAGATAATCATTGAGCATGTTCCAGACAAATAACTATAGGAATGAAAATTAATTTAATGGCATTAGTATTTTCAATTTTGTATGGCAATAGGCTCACCACCTATTCCATGGGACATAAACAAAAATCGTGAAATGTGGGAGTGTACTACACTCCACTGCCTACCCCTTCGGGAATTACAGGTGTGATGTTACGTTTAGTATTTTTAATGCTTTATGAATTAGCCTGAGCAGACAGCAGTTTCTTTCATTAACACAAGGGTAGTATGATCTTAGGCTATTTACTGAGTACAGCCATTATTAAGAAAGTTCTTGTCATATTTATTTTTTCTTTCAATAATTTGTTTTTCTGAGAATGTTCAAGTGTATATGTATACACTGCTTTTGATGGCTTACTATAGGTAACATTTATTATTTGGTTATTATATGCCATTAATTTTACTGACTATTATTTAAAATAGATGAATGAATACTGCATTTGAAAGACACACAAATTTTTATGTTGCTAAGTATGTTTTTAAAATACTCATCTGTGGGTATCAAGAGGTACACAGGACTTGTCACTTGTAACACAGCCTATAAGCAATCAAATATCAACTGAATAACAGTGCCTCATTATGAAAACACAATTTGTGAACATTTTTGATGAAGTTATGCTTTCTGCCTGTTTTGTAAAATACCTGGTGTGATCGTAAAATAATATTTATTCTGTCTACTATAGATACATTAACGGTAGTTTTGTTATAGATCTTTTATTGCATATATTTGAAGTAATAATTCATAATTATCTTTCAAGGTACATGACATATGTTGGTCTGCTTATTGCAACTGGAATTCTACTACCAAAATCGACACCAATAGGAACAATTGTGGGAATCATAGTACTCACTTATATAGTTGGTGCTGAGTATTATTGTATGATAAACGGTCACACAGGCCTCGTGAACTTAAAGGACTATGATCTATCAAGAATATTTCATTTATAAATTGTGTTCAGATAAAATAATTATGAAATTCTGTTTATATGATTTGTGTGTGCTTTTGGTGTTGAATGACCATAAGTTAGAAATGGTTTCCCATTGGGTGGACTCTTGGGTGGCGAGTTGTACAAACTCGCTACAAAGATAGTGCTTTTATTAAGTACCAAGACCATGTTTAGTTACATTATTTTTTTAAAAGATATTATTGGATTATTCAAGCGATGAGACAAATTCTCAACTTAACCCTTAACTGTAGTGTCATAGGTGCTGTGGTCTGGTGTCAAAAATCCAAAAACAACACTTTGATTCCAACAAGCATGAACCTAATATGCAATAATTATTTTTCCTTCTTGGACCGTATGGTGGGAACTCATGTATGGTTTTGATATTGACAGTATCCAATAAAGTAGTGTTCTAATCAATCTATCTATAATTTAATGTCATTACTAGACATTATATGATGAAAATTGGATAGGATACTTTAGTGCACCATCCAAGATTATAAATCATAGCTGTATTGTTTTATTAGCATATTTGATAATTGTAAATTTGTTTAATATTCAATAGGAAATATTAGAGCATTATTATAGAAAAGATGGCCCAGTGGTTAAGAATTCAGCCTCTCATTCCGGGGGTGCCGGGTTCAAACCATGACGCGCACATCTTTACAAAAAGTGTGTTTTTAGTTTAAATATCATTTGCTAACAGTGACGGAAAACATCGTGAGAAAATCTGCGCACCTTAGAAGTTATAAAAAAAGAAAAAAATTCTAAGTGTGAAGTCTGCCATCCACCCACACTTGGTCAGAGCG
>DWJK01006227.1:0-10621 GCA_018248815.1 Croniades pieria auraria | reverse complement strand
GTAGTACACTCCCTCCACGTTTCATCAGTTACGTTTCGTCCCATGGAATAGGTGGTGAGCCTATTGCTATACACCGGACACAGATCCAGACTCCGAGTTACTACCAAAAATTCTAAATTAGAAAATTTCAATAATACCCGCCCCGGGATTTAAACCCAGGTCCTCCCGATCGGCAGTCGCGTTTGCAACCACTCGACCAACGAGGCAGTCAAATGTTTTTTTACAATTATATTTAAAGACTCACGTATCATCATCAGCCTTAAGGAACCAGTCAGCATCTCTTCTATGATGTTCATAGACATATCTGAATGCCGCTTTCGTCTTCGCCCATAGATAATCTCTGCCTTCGTGTACTGGCAACTTCACCGTTGGTAACGTGTTATCTGTAAAAAAAAATGATTTGAAAAAAGAATTCCCGTTTTTTTCTCTAATGTCCCAATTTATTTGTGGTCAGTACTTTTAGCAATTTCGCACCACACAATAGGGTTATGGGCTGTTTGAGTTTTATTTTTACTGTTCTTAATACATTTTTTTTTAATTGTTTCCCCTCCGTAATTGGTGAGAATGAGAAACAAGCATGAATTAAAATACGTTGCGGATAGGAGACAAGTTATACGCATATAGGTACAATACTATTAGATATAGGACATTTGCGCGCTTTAGCTCTCTATAATTTAGTTTCCATCAGACCCATCAGTAACCGTGACCATTCTTATAATTCGATTAAACTTTAACGCCCGTTAGATTGAAAAAAAATATATTGTGTATATTTCTATGCGATATGTATCAATTCGTTACAACTTAATATAAATGTTATCAGAGAACGATGTTTTCTGAAGGACGATGTGGTGGCTACGAAAAAGAGAGGAATGTTTAGATGGTTTGGTCATGTAGAGAAAATGAATGACAGTTGAGATTCAATGATAGTAGAGTGGAGACTAAACGATAGTAGAGTAACGGAACTAATTTTAAAGCGGATGTAAATGATAGAGTCGGTAAAGGCAGCTCCAGATGTACATATATCGATCAATTCGGAGACGTTCTAAACGGCGGCTTGATCAAGAACGGCTTTAATACATGATCATATATTAAGACGATTGACTCATACAATGTTGAAAAAAAATATTGCCAGGAACATAGCTAACGAACATCTATTAACTCTGCTTACCGCTATAGAAAGCGGATGTAATATTATGAATATCAGTAAGTATATTATCTTATATAGAACAACCCATTACGATATTAAAGTGAAGTTAAATTTGAGACTTTTATCGATTTAAAAATTAGTGTTACCGTCTGCACTTGCAATATTTTGTATCCAATTATATACTTCAAACATATATCAGACAAATAATTAAACAGTCTCATTACTGAATAGTGAGAACATAGTTAAATGAGAACTCAAAAGTATTTAGAACAACTCTAACCGTTCGATTTGTTTCAGCGCTGTATATCAAATTACCTAAGCCACAAGTTTAATTTAATCGGTACCGTTACAAGTATATGAGGAAATATTTGAAATACGAAGAAATTACTTGAGGAAGGAAAAAAAAAGTGGCGAATATGTGATAAACGCACAGGTAAATGTAAAGTTTAAGACGAAAGAAAATACTGATAGAATGCTCAGTACATGTAATAATGACGTCACGTATTACGATATTGCAAATGCTAAGGTTGAGGTTAATCAGGGAGAAATAGAGGGAAAACACGCACTACGCCTACCCCAAAAGAATAGGAGTTCTTTTACTTTCAAAGTTAACTATTTTTAGCATGTCAGTATAACAGTTATGTTACTCAATCCGTTTCCGCCGTATTCGACTTTCTGACAACTTATGAAAGATCTGATGGTATGTATATGTCAAATCGAATCTCACCATCTACTGTGCTCATAAATAGTAGTTTATTACATCTCTTGCCCCACGTGGCTTTAACATGTTCCGCCTTTTTTTTGTGGTTGTTCGGTTGTGTCATTACCCAGCACAGAACTCGGACCCTCTTTGCGAGCTCGTCGGCCACCGACCTATCCTCGTCCCTGTGCGCCGGTTCTTCACTGCCATGGTCCTTTACCTTGATAATTGGATGCCTTTCCAAATCTCTTGCTGATTCCCTGGAAGTACATTTTATCATTTTATCCACGCCAGTTTACTGGTCTTACGATGTATGATGGACATTAATAAAACAATTATTACGCCCAATTATAGGAGTGATTTCGTGATTCATATATAAAACTAAATGAAGCATGTAAGTTCTCATATATATTTTAGCTCCCAACAAGACACATCGCTACATACTTTTGCATAGCTTGAAAAAACGCTTAGAGAGAGCAAATTCAAACTTTCAAATATTAAGATTTTTTTTGTCAGATATCGTGTCATGAAAAAGATACGCGTTCTATAGATATGGCAACATCGCAGCGGACCATTAATACAAGGATATTAAGCATTTGGCCAGTCAAAATTGGACCCCAGAGAGTTTAACTTCTAAAGAATTCCATAATTAATTGAATCTGATATTAAATGAATCTAAAGATATATGACTGAACCAGAGCTCGTGTACAGTAAATATACTCACAAAATAACCAATAGAAGCCTATAGAAACAGCCAAAGCCAGCCCCAAAGTGTAAGCTTCTACGCTTAAACTATTCATCATGAATGTAAAATGTTAAGAGGCTAGGACATTTCTATGATAAATGTTTTATGATTTTTGAACACCGTGGTAGTGTTATAGTGTCATGATACCGTAACATTTTGCATTCAAACAGGATAAATATGAATAAAACATGAGATAAAATCCTCATCTCACCAAATATGAGATCGGTGTTGCTATATATAGCATTACCGTTTCCCAAACCGTAATAAATGTTCATAATATAGGAGAACTTTTAAAACAACAAAAATATCGATAAGGGTAAAATAGTTTTTTTCAATAAAATTATCTTAACACGTCCTATTCATGAATTTTACCAAATATTCTAAAACATACAAGACATCAGTGAATAGGCATTTGCATTGCACGCTACTATCAGTCGAGATTCTAATTATATTAAAGTAATATACAAAAAGGGGATACATGACGTTATGATATGAACAAGGCCGTTGCAATTGATTCTAGAATCTCTATCAACTTTGTAATTATTTTATTTTTGTATATATTGATGTCGTGACATGTCAAAACGTTGTTTCAGATGTACTTACAAGTAGGTGCTTTAACCTTATTATAACGCAACAAATGTCTTTGATCGCTTCTATTATCCATAAAGCGTACATAAAATTAGGGATAATATTATCAATTATACTACTAAGGCTTTTAATTTTTTTTAATATTAGATTCTATTATTCACAGAAATTATTGAGTAATGATAGAGCTTACATATTAACTAAATATCTACTGTGATGAATGTATTCATTTCTTATCAATTAAACAGTTTAAAAATGTTACAGTTAATGTTTAATTTGGAGATAACGGCGTGGGAGACTTGAAGACAAACCTGGCAAGACAACGTGTTACATTAATACACCGTATCACATGAGCATTATATTGAAACAAAAATTTATATTTGTATTAACTTGACAATGATAATTGCTATAATTACTTGTTTATTAAAATCGTTTTACTTTAAAAATACAATCAATTGTCAACACGACGTTTTAATAAATCTTATTTTAGGAAGTAAATAGAACCTGGCGTTTTTTAATAATCAAATAATTAACGAAAGCAGACAACACTGACTTGCAGTCAAGATTCTAAGTAAATCAGTCTTCATAATTTCTCAAGAAATCCATAATACCATATTATGCATAGAATAAATAAGACTCATGAATACGTACATTTTAAATAACACATGGAATATATCAGTTATAAGTGATACCTACATTTTTTGCGTAGTTGTTCCGAATACCTAGTGCGTCCAAATGTAATTGATTTACGAGTAAAACGTATATAACAAATTGGTTTACTTCAACGCTAGTATAAGATTATGTATAATGAATACTAATCGAATTTGTTGAATATAAAATGGCAACTTCTGCTACGGATTAACAATCACATTAACGCGTAAATGTTAAAACATTCATTAAATTTATTGTAACAATTTAGGTACAAAACATAATTCGTTTAATATTTTTTACATTTCAATACCTTTTACAAATCAATAGAAAATATACACTAATTTGGCATTATACAATTAATTAGTACTGGCAAAAATTTACATCAAGCCATGCATTTACAACGAAAAAAGAAGTGCAAAAAAGGCGCCAAGCCAAACGTCATGCGTGAAAATTAAAAATGTCATGCGTAAAGTGGAAACGGTTCCTACCTGTAAACGGGCCAAGCTACGTCCCGAGAGAATCCAGCAGACGTTAACAGTATGTATGCGAAACTAAAGCCGGCGGATATGCCGATCACCAATGTTAGCACAAATCGCCTTCCCATCACCCGGCCCTCCGCCTGAATATTATTATACATCGCTAGGTATATTACGATGGAATTCTTTTAAAACTTTTTTTAAAGTCATCCGCGATATCAAGCGCAGTGTGTTCTCGCAACGAATCGCCGCGCCTCTGAATGTTCCGATAACTATTAGTCGGCACGCAGTGTAATACAAATTTTCCCCATTTCAATAATAACTGATTAACTTACAGACTCCTACTGATGGACGATGCGTTTGTGTCGCGAACAAGTTATGAGAGTTTTATCTATTGTATTGGTAGTTTAGGTTTCAAAGTGTAAACATTAATTAATAATAGAAAACAATAATAAATTGATACATACTTTAGTGCCAAGGAAACATCGTCAGATAATGATAAAGTTAACTTGCTTATCGGGAACATTCATGTTTAGTTTGAACATACGAATCATTTTGTGTAACATCTAAAACATTTATTCGACTTGACAAATTGTAAGTAGGTGACAACAATAAGCGAGAAAATTAAGGCCACAATCTAGATCTAAATAAATATCAATGAATATTAATTTGGGTTTATTGATGCTCCGTTTCCAGACATTTTGCGCGCGTTCAACACTAGGTCTAAAAGATTCGTACAACCTATACTGGATAAACATACCAAAACAGTTATAGCCTAGTGATTTAGAATTCAACCTCCCTCTCAAAGGGTCCTTGATAAATCATATCGATTTTTAATAAAAGATCAATAATTCATTGTAACCATAACTGAAAAAAATTAAGGAAGCCGGCATAGCTTAAAAGTTTTGCATAACGTTCTCTTCAACCTGTGAGATCTGTTAAACCGTACATTTCATTGGGATATAACTTTAAACCTTAACTTAGAGAGAAAGCTTTTAGAACAAAACTCCAATGATAAAGGGTTAAATGACGAATTTAAAAATCATGAAACCAGCTTTGGTTGCGTTTGGTTTACCAATTGCTAAAAATTATATACAAAATTACAATATTTATAAACGGTTCTATCACACAATTTACATATATGCCACTTAATTCATTGATTGAGACTTGTTAGTTTTAGCAGTACCTACTACATTTCACGCTAGATTTAAGCATTATATTAATACAAGTCTTCAGTATTGTACCTACATAATTGTATCAAGCAGATTTTAATAATTCTTTAGCGTGAACTAAAAATATAAGAAAAATTCCAGCATATTGTTTTTTATTAAATAAGATCGTGAATACAGGTTAGCCTGTAATTTAAAATAATGATAATGTAATTGTTATAAAAGGTCAATGGGTAAATAATATTCGGATATGTATATATATGCAATATCTTTACCCAGTTTATTCAACGACGGTTACTAATCGAGGCATAAGCCAAATGTATTTTTTTTTTAATTTTGCAATTTACACTTAATGACATTTACCTAGTACGCTAAGACTTCAACATAAAATTGGAAGCATCGCAAGTACTCACACCGTCCTGACATCTAGCATTACGATATACGAATACTGTATTAATAACTAAATTTTTCAATAATTACTATTTTTTTTGTTAGTGGACATAGGTTTATTATTTTACAGGAATCACATCTGACACGTATCAAAAAAATATTCGGAAGCAATACCGTTTCGAGAACACAAAATTACAAATTAGCGACACATATTTTTTTACATTAAATTTAATCAGCGGCCAGCGTGCAACTGTGCTAACACCACCACCTCTGAAAACGTCACTGACAGTAAATGTGATAACACTTGTAAAAGTCACACGGCTCTATTCATACCAGGTTAGGCGGTGATACATTTCCACGTAAACGGTTTATTTACATTGAAGGTTAAATACATATCGCTCATTTGCGACTAAAGTGTAATGTGTCAAAAACACTTTCTGCCAGAAAATAGTTCAAAAAGTTTGAAATCATGGTTTTTCCATTAACACGCTTCTAAAATCATGTATTCTATCGATTGCAAAGTCGCAAGATTAAACTCACCAATATGTCATCGCCTTTACTTTGTTTATAAAGCGTGCTTTTGACTGTTTGTTTATTTGTTTGTTATGATTTGTGCGAAAATGTTGGTATTTCATTGTTATATTGGTATGCTTCACAAACAGCATTAAAACAAACATAGTTAATTTGTGTGATATAGAAAGCAATTTCATTACCTAATAAAAGAAGAGTTTTGAGTTAGTGATTAACAATACCTTCATGTTATTATTATTAACTATTCGCGTTGCGTTTCGGTGTAAAAAAAACTATTGAAGTCCTAATTAAAAAGTAAAGTATTCTGTGAAAAAATAATGTTTTTTTTTTTAAATGAGCATTACTAATTACTTAGCATGACTAATTTGAAAAAAAAAGCAGTATTTTCTTGACACTTGACGTTATTACATATCTCTGTTTAATACGCGGATAATACGAAGAAACAAGTACAAGAAATCGTTCTTTTATTTATCTGACCCTTGCCACTGCACTGTTGGCCAGCACTGAGATAACATTGAGATTCTGCAGTAATGTATGTCAACCATGTTCATCTTTCATGTCTATAGTTTCTTCCTTTTTATTCTTTATCTTATTTTTACACGGTGACACTGTTATAGCTACTGAGTTTTATATTCTACTAAATTAATTGAATTTACAATAAAAGGAGACAGCATGTACTAAAACATATGTGTGCTGATTGTTTATATATAACTAGCTGATACTGGCAACTTCGTCAGCGTTGTTTTTGATATGAACAATACATAGTATGTACAGAGAAAAAAAACAAATAATAATAAAGACAAAAAAAGACTTTGTTAATATTAAAAATCGCCAATAAGATGCAATTTATTTAAACTTTAATTCCTTCCATTAAATTAAGATATAGTTGTTTTTTTCAGTTAAGGATGAAGTATCTAAGTAAAACTAAAAAAAATTTCGCCATGTATCCAACACTTTTGACAGGATGTGCGCACAATAACAGACCCCTTATCATTTTGTTTATATAGATAGTAGATGAATTATACTACAATCAAGCACTTTACTTGCAGATCGAAAGTGGCTCCACAAATGTATCCAAAATACAACTTTTCCAATAAGGAAAGGTCATTTTTCCAATTGGAATGTAGGTAGCACTTTCTGCTTAAGGTTTAAATGTAGATCAGAACCCACCTATTAAACAACTTTTGTTAGTTTTATGATGTTTGGTTTATATGATATACAGACAGTAACAAATGTTTACAACTAAATGTTAAGAACCGTTAGATTTTTGGCTAATTTTACACAGAACATCAAATCTAGTAATGACCAGATCTGCTTTTAGATATTGTGTTAAATGTTTCATTGTAAAACTAAAGTTATAAAATACAGAAATCAACATTACAATAAATATTCATTTATAAACATACAATACTCTAATAGCAAAGATCAGGCTTCATGACGTTACATTTTTATGGGTACCCTGCGTTGACTCAATATTACAAAGTCAACTGTAATGGCTCATAAAATTTGCATTACCAATTAAAATTTACATTTTATGGTTAACAGTCTTATATTCCATGTACTAACAAAGGCTCTATTCCTATCGAATTATGTATGTTTAAAAAATTTAAGTAATAATACATAGTATAAAAAATACATAATACGAAGTATTATCTGTCCCAGTGATCGTCTAGTGATTTGCAGTACAGCCTCACACTTAAGGGGTCCTGAATTTGAGCCCGCACCTCTTTACAAAAATGCGTGTTTTAAGATGAAATACCACTTGTTATAATGGTGAAAGAAAACATTGTAACGAAATCTGCACACTTTCGAGTTCAAAAAATAGTTCTCTAAGGTGTGAGGAGTCTGCCAACCTACACTTGGCCAGTGTGGCCAACTATGGCCTTAACCCTCTCATTCTGAGAGAAAACCCATGTTCAAAGGGGAACGATGAAAGGATCAGAACAAATATGAAGAACGAAATTGACAGTGTTTCTGTCTGTGTAAAAATCTTATATTTTTGTTAACAATAAAAATATACACTACACTAAAAATGTTCTCATATCCTCCTGAAATTAATCAGTTCAAATATTATGTATCTTATAATTAAGAGTACATAACTAGGTTTAAAGAACATGATCCAAGTTCATGAAAATGAAATTTTATTAAAATTCTTAGTGAAACCCAAAATTTAATTTATCATCTCGTTTCACAAATAATTTTTCAGCATCATTTATCATGGAATAATAAATGATGGTCATTTTAAAATCCACATTTCATGAAGTCTGTAGGAATGGTGATAATTAAACGGTCTATTAAATGTACATTGTGAAACAAGCTGCCAATTGTTACCCAATTCACTTTATTGCAACTGTAAAATTGTTTTATTGCCGAGACAAATTAGAGAAAACCTACAAGAATTAATTTACAGTTTGATAAGCAACTGCCTTCACTGCATACTGAATGTTGATATTGTTACAAGGTATATGTTATAAAAGGGTTGGCAGACTTTTCACACCTCAGAATATTTTTTTTATACATCCTAAGGTTTGCAGGTTTCCTCACAATATTTTCCTTCACCATTAGCAAGTGATATTTAAATTAAAAACACACTTTTGTAAAGAGGTGCATGCCATGGATTGCACCCATCACCCTCAGAGTGAAAGGCTGAATTCTTAACCACCACACTATTGCTGTTGACATGTTGATGTATTAAAAATACTTTTCATAACAAATACTCAACTACAACACATTTAAACTTGCAAAAATTATTATGATATATTTTGGGGCAGTTATATGTGTCACTGAGAACAATTAACTTCTGAACAAATGAGTACTGTTCCATAATATGTTTAAAAATGTTATTACTATACAATATATTTAACATTTTTTAGTCCCCATCATATCCTAAATTGCTAAGTTACTCTGTTCATAGCAAAAAAATATAAAAAAACATTGTAGTAACAAAATTTTAATAATTGGCAGAGCTCAAATTAAGAAAATAATTCTGATAATATTCAGCATAGGCAATATTCTTAAAAAATCTTATTAGATCATTGTAAAAATGATCCAGATATTAGTATGCATATTTCTTCTTGTTAACTAAACCACTCTCTGTTCCCAAACTTTAACCAATGATCCTGTCTAATTATGCAAATTATACATAATTTTGATAAATCACAAATTTTGTACTAGATCCTCTTATGGTTACTGCTTTTATATATTATGTTCTGTGACATCCGACTTGTTTGTGACATAACTATAATAATTCAACATTTAAGTATATTTTATAAATTAGCATTCAAAATTATTGTGACTTATAGGATGTCAATAGACTGTTTTATTTCATTATCCAACTTGCAAATGCAAACTATAGTTACATAACATAACACCTGAAATCCCTGAAGGGGTAGGCAGAGGAGTGTAGTACACTCCCATGTTTCAGCAGTTATGTTAACGCCCCATAGAATAGGTGGTGAGCCTATTGCCATACATCAGGCACATATCCATACTCCAAGTCACTACTAGAAATTCTAAATTAGAAAAATCTCATCGTACCCTCGACCTGGGATTTGAACCTAGGACCGATCGTCAATCGCGCTGGCAACCACTCGACCAACGAGGCAGACCTCACACATAAGACTGTTAATATGTATTTGTTCTGTTATTAACTCATGTACATGTATTACAATGACAGAGAAAGAAAACAAAAAAACGACAATTTACATAAAATATTATCTTTTCCCTGCTTCCCATTATTGAAGATAAGAAGTCATTACAACTTTCTACTTTTAGAACCTTTAACATAAAAATTGATAAATGTTAATAAATACTGACAAAAATCAAGAACACGCTTGTATACATATATTAATTCTTAACATTAATACAGTTAACGCAAGAACCATAAAACAAGAAATCCACTAACCTAATAGGGCATTAGATTATATATAGAACCAGGTTACCCGTGTAGTAGTTAGAACAGTTAGGGCTTAGGAATGAACATTGTAATCGTTACTTACAGTCATCCTTCTGTACTACTGTTTCTCCCCTATAAAAAATTAAACTTCTGTTACTTCATTTTTAAAAACTATATATAATTCACCTCTGCGGTGTTAAAAGCATCTGATTTTATGTTGTTTTCCTAGTAAAGCTTCAAAGCTCCCACATTTAATCAATATAGTATTGACATGACAGTAGGGACATTCGATATACATCGATGCATCGAATTCACTCGATGTTTATAGTACC
>DWJK01006226.1:0-10622 GCA_018248815.1 Croniades pieria auraria | reverse complement strand
TCAGTGGCGTGCCATTGGAGAGGCCTATGTCCAGCAGTGGACGGGAGCAGGCTGATGATGATGATGATGATGAATAACATAGAAATTAATAGCTTGCCACTAAGCGTTTGTAGCATATAAAGATGTAAATAATCACACGAACTAGCAAGTGATAAATTGTTAACATAGGAACGAGGCGCCATTTTCCAGGAACAACATGATTCTCAAGAGCGCCATGTGCTATTTCTATACGAGTCCGGTGGTACTCTGCAAAATGTACATTCTTTGTAACGACAACATTTTCTCGAAAATTCTCGTACGTTCCAGAGGTGTGATAACAAAATGAGAAGGATGTGTACTGTTCACTTTATGTTGCAAAACTCGCTAGAAACATGCCTGCCATATCTTGCCATTTCTTAACACGTCAGTTTCTCATACCTGGATTGTTATTATTATTATATTATTACGACAAGTCTGTTACGAGTTAGACACAGAGTACCGAGTGCCAAATATGTACAAACATACGTATATCCGTACAGGCCTGACCTTTTATATTCACAACTGTCTTCATACACGCATGGTGATTTCAGATTCTTCTGACTCCCACATCAGCCATATCATATGATTGTACCTGGACTTTGTTAGACGCGTTGTTTACATCAACTTGACCTAATTCAAGTCTGAATAGGGTTGTAACTTTACTTAAGGTAACAATATCAAAAGATACTCTTTGAGTTGACCAACTTTGTTTACATTTTGGATTTATGACATAGATTAGTGCTAGAACTTTACTTTACAAAGATTAGTTGTCGTGTCGTAATGATGATTTATTTATAATTCTAATTTAATATCATTCGATTTATAAAATTAATAATAATAACCGATACAAAAAATATTATCAACAATATACATATAATATTTCTTTACGATTCTTGTTAATACGAAATTTGATTTAATGAAACTAATAGATTAATTTGATATTCAATAAAAGAGAATAATGAATTTAGAAGAAGCACTTTAGGTCTGTAAGGATATTGAGTACTCGGTACTCTCTGCTTACCTTGTAAAATACCTGGTGTTATATTTAAAAGTAAATTAGTGATAGGTATATTAATAATACAATAATTGGCGAATTACAAAATGGCATGATTTAATGATAATTGCCTTTCACCGCAAACATACAGTGTGACTGGAATGTAATAATAATAATTAATTAAACAGTGTCAACGCGTTTTATAAAGCTTTGTCATAAACCGAACAATAATTATTTAATTGCGTAATAATTGAAAAGGTGTTTAAATTAATATCCAGCTAGGTATACATTTATTTATATGCATTTCATATTGTGACTACCTCGTTTGTCGATTGGTTGCAAGCGCGATTGCCTAACGAAAGGTTCTGAGTTCGATCCCTGGGTCTGCTATTATTGGATTTTTCTAACTTAGACTTTATAGCAGAAATTTCTAATAGTGGCTCGTAGTCTGGATTTGTGCCCGGTGTATGGTGATAGGCTCATCACCTATTGAATTGTGGGACGTAAACGTACGTGGTGAAACGTGGGAGTGTGCTACACTCCTCTGCCTACCCCTTCGGGGATTACTGGCGTAAGGTTACGTTGTAACAAGCGCAATAAAGTAGAGTAAGAACTGTGGGCGGCGCTATTGCTAGTAGAGAGATCTCTTCCAGAAAACTTTACTATACCGAGTTTGTGTAGAACAAAAATCAAGAAAAAAAATCCAATGGGATGTATGAGACTGTTTCTTATTTTTCATCACTCGGTTGATAGAAGAGAGTTGAAGTCTTGTATCAGGTTCGGCATCCAGTCTATTGCGGTGTTTTGTTTTGGCAGCTGCATAGGCCGAGAATCCTGTTTCACACAAATATGTTGTTGGGAACGGAAGAAGAACATTCAAGGCCATTCTGGCAAGAAGTGGATATTCATCACGTATTCTACACCAAATATCATTGAGTGCCATTGTTTTGATCAGTGACTCCATGCTGGTGTCTGATGACATTTCTAAAAACTCTGAATCGGGACATTGATGGATAGGAAGAGGTGTATTTTTTCTTATTATTACAAGTATTCTCGCGGAGCCCCCACAAGGGCTTCGCGGAGCCCCAGGGCTCTGCGGAGCACACTTTGAGTATGGCTGGTGTAGAAGAAAAATTTTTGCCCTGTACATATCATGTAATGTAAATAACGTATGTGGAAACTAATTTAATGATAGGACACTACAGTGTAAGTAGACCAGAGTAAGATTATGGTCCATCTTAGTTTTAAAACTGATTATTATCATAAGCCGTGCCAAACATCAAGTGGAATGGCGATATAGGCAAAGTAACTGGCAATGGTTGGATGCGAAGAGCTGAAGATCGAGCTCGGTAGCATGCTATTGGAGAGGCCTATGTCCAGCAGTGAACGGGAGTAGGCTGACAATGATGATGATGAGGATGACGATATAAGCGGTTTAAAATTAGATTCAGAAAATAATAATCGATTACATGTTATAAAATGTCAGTTCGTATTTAATAACGGATAGCAAGCAAAGAACCTGATGATGACGGTGATGATGAATAGATGGCCAACATTACAATAATTTCAGCTATTCTACTAGTATATAATTGGTTTTTCCTAAACAGCTTTTACTTTTTTCATGAAACTTTGCATATTACGTAGCCTACATTATGTTAACACTATTTTGGAGGTGAATACAATTTGTAAGCATGTTTATAAGCATGCCGAGAGAAAGGCCCTGGTAAAAATTTTGTTGTTCAGATACACAAGATTATTTATTCGGAGATCTCTTTGGTCCTAAATAAACACGAAGCCATCTCCGCGTGGACAGATGGACTTATGGACCTTTCTGTATACATATGAATGTCTAGCCAATTGGTCAAGTGGTTAGAGAACCCGTCTGTTGGTCTGAGGTCATGGGTTCGATTACTGTCCAGAATAAATATTCGTATGATGAGTACAAGTTCTTTGTTTGGCTGTAAATAGCTATATAACTATATTTCTATGAATGTATGTAGTTTATCAGCCGTCTTGATGCTTACTTTGGAATCAGCGTGGGGATGTTCCCGAACACTATTATTATTCGTATATAAACAGATCGTTGTCAGATAAATTTGAACAAGTTTTCAGTTTCGGCATATAGATTCTGGATGCGACAAGCCGAGGACAAAGCGGATGGCGCTCATTTGGGGAGGCCTATGTACAGCAGTGGACTGAGATAGAGTAATGCCGATAACGATTATTGGTATTTGAAAATTGCAAGTAAATTTGGCCAAATGGGTAAGCACTTACGATTTGGAAATGCCTGTCACATCTTCGTAAAGGGAGATTTTTTAAGCATTTGTCGAAAATGGCAATATCAGTTGGGTAGAGCGCGCTCGGGAGCGATTCAAGTGGTGACAACCCTATTGTCGATCATACAATTCTCTATGACAGTGCTGACGCTTTCAAATTGATGGAATTATTGATATGGAAATCAGAACCAATTTGTCATCAGCACATTTTTCTTTGATTATTTTCGTATCTCGTATAAGAGTTCTATGAATATTTTAAAGTCTATCAATGAAACATTGCATATGAATTTCTGATAAAAATTTCATGAAGCGTGAAATGATTCTCGAGTATCTGAAAGGAATAATAAATATTCAGGTTTTTTAAAAGATTTTCAACTGCAGTTCTTGAATTCAGTTACGAAAATGTTTATTCCTTTGTATAATGAATGGTCTGGTCTTCGTTCGGAATAAAAAGTGTTGAGGCCATAGTCTGCCACGGTGACCTAGTGCGGACTGGCAGACTTCATGTCAGTCAAAGAATAATATGGAGAACTCTAAGGTTTAGAGGTTTTCACACGATGTTTTTATTCTTAAAAGTGGAAACATATATGTTTATTATATACAAGTTCAAATCAAATTGCTTCTGTGTATCACAACTTACCGTTTATTATAAATGTTTACACCACTAATATTTTTACAAGAGTAAAAGTGCTATCGACTTTGATTAATAAATTTCACTCAGGTTGGCTTAACATGTTCTGTGGGAGGTTACCGGAAATATGCTTTTCGACTATTACCTACAAATTCTCCATTTATACCGTTCATCTTTTATTAATGCCGTACTTGTCAGCTGTAATAAATGGTATTTTCATTTAAGCGATAGTGTTGCCAACTAGAAGACAGCGCTGTTATTTGTTGGGTAAGTATATTGTGCTACTACCCACATTTAAGGACGCTTTTTGGGGGTACTGTAGATATACATAAATCAGACATCACATGATGATGTCTAAAAGTTAACACGTACGTTTGTGTCTTGGAATGACGATAAAAACTTTTATAAAGAAGACTGTTCGGTTTTTAAGCAACAATCGTAAGAAGCTGCTGAATATTGATAAACCGCCCCCTATCTCGGTATATTGCTTCCACAGTATTTTGAATTTTAAATGACTACAAAACAAAGAATTAGGGTTGTCAGACGCAGACTTGATCGAAGTATAAAGAAGTCTGGAAATGAAGGCTGCGAGGGAGAAAATTGAGACATTGTTTTCTCATACATAGGTCAGTTCTGTATTTATAAATGGCAACTTATCAGTCGCAAGTAGATATTGCCTCATGTACTGATCCGAATAAAACCAGAGTTTGAGCTGAACACGTTTATAAATAATTTTAATATTGTATCATGCACATGCCTCGTTTAAACCTCTGCTACATAATCCATACAAATAAACCATATAACGCATATGTACGACACGGTATTCCAAATAATATATTGAAAAGTTTTTTCCGGCTCGGATTCAGTTGAGTGTCGCATATTGTAATTTACGGTATCGAACTTTTGTTTGACAATATATTCGAACGAGTGTGTGTAGGAAAATAGCTTGTTCAACTTTCAATGGTCAAGCTGTTAGCGAGGAGTTGTACGTTGAACCATTTTTAATCTACAGCCGTGGCGAAGTTCTGAAGAGAAATTTGAAAAAGGTTTTTTTTTTGTTGCAGGTACTGAAAATAGGTCATAGCATAATAGTGTAGCTACTGAAAATGGAGCTTGTTTCGTTCGTAGGGCAAATTTTTTTTTGTTGTGTCAGCTTTGTGTCTGTAAAAAATTTTCTTTTCGTGTCAGTGTGTGTCTTAGAACATGTGTTTTTGTAATTGTGCCCCGTGCGTGATACTTGGTCTATTTTAAATGTTTTTTTGTGAATTAGAAACGCTTTTCTATTTGCAAGATGTGCGACATTTGCAACATAGTAATTTATTTGGTGGTGGATTTTTTAGACCGTTATGATTTTTTGTTTTGCATAAATATATTTTAAAAAATTGAAGTAACATTTGATTTGTCAGTTTTTCAATTAGAACATTTGTTTATTAAGCAGGTACATCAGTTACGTAAGTTTTACTCAGGTACATAACACAAATATGTGTTTTCTTAACTTATGTATTATTTTAATCTCCTTCTACACACATATACCGTAAGCAAAAATGTATATAAACCGAATTTTAATTTAGAAGTACAATTAAGTAAATACTTGTTTATTTAACTTTTACAAAGAATTGTTTTAACAATTACCGAAGACTTTTATTCTCATCATTTTTAAACATTAACTACAATTTTAAATATTTTAGAAGTTAACTATTTTATAAATGGAGCAGTGTTAACTTAAACATAGAAATTCAACTAAAAAGTTAAGAAAACTTGCTGGAATTAAGGGACTGTAATTCTACATGATAAAAAACACGAAAAACCGACAGACGGGTCATTTGATGGTGAATAGTCTTTTCTATTAACATTAGACGTTCTGATATAATATCAAAAAGACTTATCTTACAGTCATAGTATTATTAATATTATTGTTATTAGTATTAGTACTATTAGTAGTGGTAGTATTTTTTATAGTCGTAGTTTAAGTCTAACTATATTTTGAAAGTTTAATCGAATTGTTACCTACCCGAAACATTTTTTCGGTACACGGAATGTTAGTCGCTTTGTAAACATAACGCTTTTGTAACCGATAGTTGAAATTGAAATTGACTTCGAAATGGGAACCCGCGGTGGATGTTAAACGAGTACCCGAAAATTGGATTTTCCGTTACGTCCCATCTCCACGACCCATTGTATATTGTCATTGTCCTATTGACCTTTTTACATACTATCTATACACATACTTACGATATGTATGTGATTCCTCTGTGATCCATTTTTCTCCAGTTATTAGTGAGGAGTTTCGCCATAAGATTGTTCCAGTAAGTAAAGTTTATGACATGAATAAGAGGCAAAACTTAGCGATATACTCGTATAACTGGGTTCTATGGAATAACTGGCTTAGAACTAAGTGGTGGGAATGAAGGTGAGTGGATAATCGCCTTTCAGAGATTTTTCTGACCCTGTGAAGGTTTAGGACCTATTTCACGAATTTATGTTTAATCTTTTCATAAATAGGATAAATGATAATAATCTAAGACCAGACGTCCATTCTGTTAAAACTTAAATCTTGTTTGAAGCTACATTAAGTTTAATCTAAATTTTTTTATTCTCTCCATAAACCTAATAATCTCGTAGACCCATATTATTTCTATTGTTAGCTGTTAATACCTATTTGGTATAGAAAAAATAGACCAGAAGAAAATAGCAGGAGAAAAATTTATCTTCGCGCTCTATCTAACAAAATCATTACAGTACAGAAGATATTGTTCCCGGGAATAGTCTATCGTAATGTAACAAAATCAAAGGGTAAACAATACAACAATAGGTAAGTACAATTAGGTAACGATTATTCCCGAATGAAGATAAAATTGTAGCGAATGTTTATTGGAGCGTATATTTTTTTCGTTACCCCAGACCAGTGTGCATTTGGGCAAACTCATCACGCGCTCGTCCGTTCCTTAAGACAATAGACAGGTTTCGCGAATGCGATTTGCTTCGACGTTCGCCTTTATTTCGTTATTCCGTTTGTCCGCGTTTGATTGAGCTCCGAAAATAATGGGTTACGATCTTTACTGCGGATCAGTAGCGGAATAATGAATCAAGATCAAACAGACAAATGTTTTAGGTTGTAACAAAAACAAAACAATCGACATTCCTCTCCTTTGGATCTCATGTGGATAGCGGAATAATGAATCATTATCAAACAGACAAATGTTTCGGGTTGTAACGAAAACAAAACAATCGAGATTCCTCTCCTTTGGACCTCATGTGGATATCCATCAAAAATGTTTCCAATTAAAGGTATTTTGAAACATACACGAAAAGTAAAGTACATGGGAATATAGTTATACGTGTGGGAAATACATATTATTCTCTCGTGGACCAAATATAGAGATTAAAGTTCAGAAACGAATTTTTAATGATTATGAGTTTTTAAGAATAATGAGTGAGTCCTACGTATCATGACCTACAGAGTCGAGACGTGGACACTGACAGAGCGACTGGTTCACAGATTTAAGGTTTCTACGCGAGCTATAGAAAGGACTATACTTGGCGTCTTTATGAAGGATTACATCAGAAATGAGGCGATCAGAAATGAGATTGATTAAGATATCAGGAAATAGATAAATACAATATGGATATATCACGAGATTGTTTGAAAATCAATAGACGAACATTTTAACGAAATTAATTGTGAATAATGATTAAAAATGAAGACGGACTGACAGGTTTTGAAATTTTAAATTACGTAATTAAATATATGAAGAAAACAAAGAAAATAACGAAAGGTTGCATGTTGGCGATCTCGAAATCATTTGGGAATAGGGAAAGGCGGCTTTAAATTTGCAGAAGGATATGGAAGTGCCAATTAGGTATTCAGACTTTTGGCGGTTATTGCAGATCATAGACATCGGCAAGCAATGTCAAATGGGATTGTTTGTTCACTGGGATTTGTAACGAACGCGTGAACAAATCTGAGGAATAAATAAGAGCTAATAAAACTTATTGCGTTTGTCTGCCGAATACTTTAAATCTGATGCTGCTTTTTGTATATTGTTGTCGTTTCTTCATTCGCGTTTGTTTACAGTAGACGCCCTATCCTGATGACCTGATCGCTCTATAGATGTTAATTCTTACTGGAGTTTTATCATAACTTTTCTGATCACAGTTTATTCTTAAGGGTTAAATTAGTATACCAATGTGTGAGTGTATCTGTTTTACCATTTTCCAACAGAAACATAAAAGTGGTAAAACAATTGACAAGGGTCAGAATTACAACTAAATTAAATATTGGTGCCGTTGGCGAATTTTAAATAGGTTTTTTAAAAATCACAATCTTCTTATTGTAATTAATAATAATGGCGACGGTAATAAACTTTTACTGTTCAAAATTTTTAGAATTATCAAACTTTACGTTGGTGTACACGGCGAACTTTAAACGACAAAGTTGTGGACGACTGGCTTTACTTATGCATCAAGTTATAACGACGAGTTGGTGATCGACGCTTCCTGTGGAATCTTGAATATTTTATCGAATATTTAAATGAGAGAATGCATTTATCGAATTTAAAGTATTCATGGAATTTATTATCATGTTGTGCATGAACAATCTCAGTACAACCTCAGTACTCGAATAAATTTGTATATATATTTGTTTTCTTTAGAATCATGAGATCTATTTAAAGTCGTTTTTCGATCTCCGGTAAAAGAAATATATGATAGAATCCCCCTAAGATTTCTAAACAAATAAAGGTTTGGACATTCTCATTTGCGAATCCCGATACCGACAAGGGTATCTTAGTAGACTAATTTATAAATATTAATAGGTTATGTCAATCAAAATCGTTGACAGCATAAATTATTAGCCAATCAGCCCTTTATCAATTAACTCGCTAAGTCGATTCTTGGGTTTAGCAGATGAGTCCAAATGAAAATTGGTAAACTACAAACTAGTTTCGAATTTCTCACCAAGGGCTATAGGGGTCAAGTAATATCTACATATATTACGTGTATTTTTGTTCATTGAATTGAAAACTTTTTTAGGTTTTGTTGAGAGATTTTTAACGGTTGGAAAACTTACATTATGGACACGCTAATAGTCTCATTTAAACTAATTTAATGTCAGTCGTCTACCGTGAGCAGGTTCACTATGATCCCTAATGTCATTGCTGAACTCCTAAAGACATTTTTTTTTTTTTTCTTTATGTCGGTTCGTCGGTCAGTCCTGACGTTGGTCTGCCTGTTCTTTATCTTTTGATTTGTTCTGGCTTGCACTCGCAACACCATTGCTAATTTTGATAATCCTTTCATTGTCTATACAACAATTAATGTAAAGTAATTAAAGTAAAATCGACGGGAGATATAATCAATCAGATAATTAAATGAAATTTATTTATAGGTATGCAACGTCGACGAGGTCGGGGGTCATCGCCAGCGAACTATATTAGACGTTATTAGCGTGGTCAACATTGTATATTCCCGGGAGAATTATATGGAATATTCCTAGAGACACCCGGGCGGGGATAAATATTGAAACTGAATAATACTACTTAAAGTCGTTGCCGACGGTATGGGTTCGGCTATATAGTTGCTGTATGATAGAGAAGCCTTCTCTATCTCAAAGTATCCTGCAGTGTATTTAAGTGCCTGAATACTCTTTATTAAGTTTAAGTATGATCACACAATTGTAATGAGTTAATAATAATAATAAATAATAATAATAATTAATAATAACACAATACACCCTATTTAGACCTAGGCTGCAGGCCTAGATGCTGAATGCAGCAGGCCGACGACAGGGCATGATGGCGCTAAATGGAGAAGGCCTCTATCTAGCAATGGACTGAGATAGGATTATGATGATATTTCTATAACCGTTTTAAATTAAGGATTAAAAATCAATACATCTCTATATATTGGTGTAAATTTAAAAGCGTCATTAAGATATTTATGAATTCAAATTAATTTATTTACTGTACTCATTGTATTCATTGCACTAGCAATTCTCGTGTGATTATGTTTGACTTTGCGAGGATTATAACTTAAGAGGTTCTGACTTATTCATCAAGGATTATTTGATCTCGGATAGGACCGGTCTGCGATTTGACATACAACCCAACAGCCTGCGAGGAAAACTTTGTTCAGAATTTCGAAACAGCATTTGGTTGTTTGTGTGAGTAGAAATTCGTGTATGTGTTTATAGGCATGCGTAAAAAACCTGTTATCTACCGATACATGAACTGGGCATGCAACGAAGAATGGAGACAGAAGGCGTTACGATCGATGGGAGTGAGAGAGGAATCTTTAATATCTCCCAAACTAGTTGAACCATGCCGTTAAAAAAGTTGTAGTTCCTCTGTTAATAAATACATACATACAAATGTACTTAGTCTTCCCATAAATATTGTTATAAAGAAAAACAACATTTTTTTATTGTACGTAACATTTATTACTATTACGGTGTGTTAAAACCATTTAAAATATATAAAGCTTGTTCGGAGTGATCTCCGTTGGCTGCAATACAGTCCTTTAAACTTTGTAACCAGTTATCAATAGTAGCGCGCACTGTTTCTATGCGAAAATGATTCACTGCCAATCGTATGGATTGTTTTAGGGACTTCAAATTATCATGCCGTTTAGAGCAACCCCTATTCTCTAAAACTGACCATAAATCATAATCCAGTGGGTCAAGATCAGGACTAGATGACGGCCAGTC
>DWJK01006225.1:0-10622 GCA_018248815.1 Croniades pieria auraria | reverse complement strand
AAAAGTATATATATATATATATATATATATATTTATATATATGTAATACTGAATATGACAGTAGACAATATAACTGCATTTTTTATCACCGTGGCAGACTACATTAGACCCTTGCACTGCTATTTTCTAGTTCTATAAAATAATTAAATTCACGTCTGAAATCCCTGAAAAGGTAGGCAGAGGAGTGTTGTAAACTTCCACATTTCACGCGTTACGTTTAAACACCATGGAATAGGTGGTGAGCCTATTGCCATACACCGGGCACAGATCCAGATTCCGTGTCACTACTAGAAATTCTAAATTCCAATAGTACCCGACCCGGGATTTGAATCCAATACCTCCCGATCGGCAGTCGCGCTTGCAACCACTCGACCAACGAACCAGTCATTTTCTAGTTCTAATTATTTGATTTACATACAAGGAGTATTCCGAGACAGTTCTCAGTAGCGACTTATATTAGGAAGAATACAGATATACTTGTGTAGCTACATTTTCAATTACTGTTATGTAAGTTGAAGGGGAACAGAAGAAAAATATTTAAAAAACAAAACATAATCCACTGTTTACTTGTCGCTTGGACCTCACCTAGTAAGAGGTACATGTACGCAAACGAATTCTACATATGGCCGCACAAATCAGGGACGTGGTAGAAATTATGCGAACGTCTCACGACAATTTAGCAACATTGAAAGGATGGATCTGATGAAAGTAAGATCTGAACGACGGCACTTCTAAACATTTTATATTATCTTTTAAAAAGTCAATGAAGCAATTTAAAAAGTTTTCTAACGTACAGCTGAATAAATTAGTAAGCCATAAGCTAATCTCACATGCTGGAACAAAATAACGTACTAAGTTCAACAATTTCACAATATATGTTGATCCCATAACTTAAGAAATTGTGTATATGCCTCAAGTTATGGACAATTTGAGCCACTGAATAGTTTAATTAAGAAAATTAGATACAATTCGACAGCTTCTCGGAGAATCACGAGCACCGTAGACGCTATAAATCAATTTTACGGGATCAGGACTCATAAAATATCAGCGCTGTTGTGACTGATTTGATAACTGCGTGGGGGCAAGCATGGCTGGTCGCGGGGAGTTCGCTATCGCGATCTATTCGATAGTGTTCCGTGACCATGATGTTCGTTATTAATAAACTATGTAATATACGTTAATAATCTATTTAAAGGACACTGAAAGTTGAAGCAACAATCTACTATTGCTAACGTGCTAATAAAGTTTTGTTATTTCGGCTAAGGAGTGTTTGTTCGATGATGGCCTTCAACAAGCAGTGGTAAGCTTACTCATTTCAATAAAAAAGGATGTCGAGTATAGGCTGAAGTAAACCTCAGGTTCAAATTACTGCTATTAATTCTCCATTCAGAAATGTACATCGTATCGTCCTTTGAACAGGTGACAAATTTCTACCCGTGATAATTATAAAAGTATGTTGCCACCGCTATAATTATAGATGTAGGGTGGATAGAGCAATATTAACAGTGTCATGATGGAACTAGAAGATTTATTTCGACATTTGGCGTGGAATCGTTCCGTTCGAACATCGCACACGCCAGTCCGCATCCCGTTTTTTAATACAAAGTATTAGCATGTGGGTTAGCGCTCCACGCCGCTCTGTTTATGTGTTTAATTGACAGTATAATGAATCATTGAAGAAAAATATCGAAATTCCACTTATTGAGATCAAATCCTTAAATAGAAAATGACTCGGTCGGCATATCTGCTGCTGCTAAGGTTAATAATGTGAAACGTAATTATGTATATGGTATATAAATATTGTACATACTACTGCGAACCTGCACGCTGCCTACCCCTCCGGGGATTATAGCCGTTATGTTACATACTGCGACCTCTGAAGTATGGTCAGTGTATCTTAAAAAACAACTGACGCATGTTAAAAATAAAAAAAACGAACCTAACCAAATAATTTTTATGTCAAATTATCTTCACCATTAATTGTAATGTTAAATTAAGTTATGTATGATTGAGAGGTCCTGGGTTCGATTCCTACACCCTCAGGTTTGGAACTATTTGGTTTTTCTAATTTGAAATTCATAGTAGTTCGCAGTTTGAATTATTGCCTGGTGTATGACACTTATTCCATTATTATATATAGATATGTTATACATCATTAATAAGTTTTAATAAAAATCAAAATTCAATTAAACCTATTATCAACACATTCAAAAAAAAATAATAACCTCCAGTGGCAAACTAGTGTGAATACACTCAAACACAATAACTGTTTAGACAAGTGGTTACAAACAAACAATCTACAGTACACTTCGTACAGTTTAGTCATGGGCTCACTAGTCTGTTTGAACTGGTCTCATTTAGCCCGTATTCCGAATAAAATTAATTACCATTTTCATTTTAAAGTAATTTTTTTAATGGCATATTTTTATTACATGTTCTACACCGAATGGAATGTCAGTCCTTGTGAATCAATTGTCGGAGAAGTTAATTTTCAGTAGCTACTGTAAACACAACAAAATGTCATGATACAATTGTTGCAAGGAATATTTGTTATAACTATACACATTTTGGTTTGAAGCAGTTAATTAATAAAGCGATAGTATGATAATAACAGTTTCCTTTTGTCTAATTGTAACATAATCACAATTGTTTAACGATTATCAGGCATTCAGCCCCTATTAGTTTTTTCTGTGGGTGAGGCCCAACAAACTTTATATATGTCATGTATTACCGATAATATATTATCACACCAGGTACGAATAACCTACTATTCATATAGGTCAGAAGAACCATATATTCTGGCTAATTGTAAGCATCAGAAGAAGTGATGCTTGAGTATGAAGAGTACATACATACATGTATACATATATTCAAACCAAATCCCTTACAGGGTCGATAGAGAGCAGGGAGTACCAAATATCCCTATTCTTGCATACCCGTTATGTCATGCTTCTCCCACATTTATCAATTATTTCATACATGTATAAAGAATTTGCCGAATACGAAGAGTGAGTATGAAGTGCAAATGTAACATCAAGCCTGTAATCCCTGAAGGGGTTGGCAGAGGAGTGTAGTACATTCACACATTTCACCAATTACATTTAAGTCCCATGGAATAGGTGGTGAGCCTATTGACATACACCAGGCAAAATTCCAGACTCCGAGTCACTATCACAAATTTTAAATTAGGAAAATCCAGTAGTATGCGATCCACATTGTGAAACCAGGACCTCCCTTTGGGCAGGCGCACTCTCAACCTCTCAACCAATGAAGCATGATTAAAACAAAATTTGTTGCAAATTATAATTTTACTATGGGTATCCACAATATTAATAAATTATACTATATCCCACACATAGATGTAATTTATGTCTTAATATATATTTTTTTCAATCCATGGTTTTTTCAATCATCTGATGATTTCAACAATGACTACAGGATATTATTAATCCAAATTCTACAGCTTCTATACACAAATTAAACCCGTTAAAAAAACTAGAAGCTTAACCGTCCAAAAAAAAACCTCGAATAAACTTTAAGTAAATAAATGAAAAGTTGATTCTGGTAAAGCAGTTGAGGATATTTTCGTAGAATTTGGAATACTAGATTTGTAATAAAATCAGTGTATCAAGTAGCACTCAAGAACACTGATGAAAGACTTGCAGTATAACATAAAAATATGGTACCAAGGAACTGTTGATAGAGTTAAAACGCTTTAAAGTATGAGTACAACTGATAAATGACTGATGGAGGCAATAAATATGATGTTTAATAGATTCCATTTAGCCAATATGTATAGCCTTGATCTAAATGTGCAGAGACAAATGGAGTTGTGAGCATGTTACTTGCTACATATTATGTCAGTCTTGGTATGAGATGAGAATTAATTAACCATTTATCATTGGTACTCAATAAAAGCGGTGAATGAAAATTATATTACTTGTCTATGGAAATTCAATTAGTTTGACTACTTTAAAGAAATTATAATGGGCAAGAAACTTTATTTACATGTATGATGATTTTAAATGTTTCCTAAACTATTTTATAATAAAGTCATACATACATTTCCAATTTTATAAAACAGATCCGAGCAAACACAGGACAAATGTATATATTTGCAATTGCATTAATATATACAAAATTTATACCAGTTCTAGTGAAACTTTTCATAACATAGACACTTTATGATATATCTTATCATCTGTTTGGAATTTCATCCATTGTGCCACCTTTAATAAATCCATAGAAGTATTATCAGAACTAATTAACAAACAGGCAAAGAGACCAATAATAAGTAAAGGGTTACCATCAAAATTATCATGAGCAAACACTACCCTGAAAGGAGTTTTTATAGCATTAATATTTTTAAAGAATTCATTATATTTACTGTCATATAGTTTCCAGCATCAACATTTTGTACCACAATATTGCATCACCTAGAATTTGTTAACACTACATTCATTTACAACACATTTTAAAAAACTACATTTAGGTAATGTATTAAATGTAGTTTTTATTTACATTTTTGTAACAACAGACAGTGTTGAATAATATGTGTTGCACATATAACAGACAAGGTACAAGACATAATAGGTATGAGAACTGTCAGAAATATATAATACAATGTCATAATGATTTGTTTCAGACTGTTTTAGATATAATTATCTAAGGATTAGGTTAATAAACATATGTGCATAATCATGTTGATTAAACAAAAATATCGTACTTTGAAATTAATCAACTTGTGGAGTTACATGTGTCAGCTTTCTGACTCAGCTGCAGTAATTAGAATTTGCACATGATAGCTAGCCATCTATAAATCTAAAAAATACACGTTGTTTATGAATCGAGGATCGACTGGACAACGGATCGCCTATACATCGTCCGCGCCTCCCCAGTGTAAATAAACAAATTCAAATTGTAAACACTGGCGTAAAGAAAACTTAAAAACGGGTAATTTGTGATCTAAATCGGCGTACGCGATTGTGCGTCCACAAAACCGACCTAACAACGCCGATTTTGAGTACGAACAAAAAAAAAATGCACTGACTGCATCCACATCTCGGACTATCTGATATAGCTGCCGTGAACGAACGACAGGCATTTTACCTGTTTGTACCGTTACAGATGTTGCGAACGAGAATATATCCAGGAACAATTCAACTTCAACACAAATCGAGTGCACACAATGGGATGATCACGTTTGACAATTTACAGCTCGATCAAAACATAGCCTCTGAGGCACCACGGAGGTGTAATATAACATTTTAAACTACAAAAACACTCGCGTTAACTCTTCCTTAAAGCTCTCAAATACGTTTTTATTGGAAAATGTGTTGTGTTTGAACGCATTCAGCGAAAATGCTGCATGATTGGTACACCGAAAATGGCATAACACGCAAACAGTTCGGCCAAAATTCACAATGAAACACTTCACTTTTACACCAAAGTTTGTTTGAGGAACGCGGGACTTGCCACGGTATGCATTTTTTCACTCACCTTGTTGTTTATTTGCTATTTTATTAAAACAGTTTTGAAATACTTCATATAAATGCATAGGCTCGTCATCGCTCGTCGCCATTTTGGAATTTACTGTCCAAATAAACCATAGACAATTCAGAAGGCTGTAATGGGGGTCGTTCCAAAACGAGTACATCATTATTGATAATAAGTTATTCGACCCAAATTCTTATAATTTTTATGCTGTAATTTTATTCTCTGATTTAATTAAATATGACATTCCAATCGACATAAACATGTTGTATAATTGGTACTCATTGCATAACGCAAGTCGCAACGGTATATTAAATATGCGTATAAGTTTTAAGTTACACTTATTTTGTCTTACTATACTTGAAGATTAATTTATTAACACATTAAACAAGCGTTCTTAATGTGGCAGTTTATAATCGCTCCATCGTCTGACCCATGGAGGTCATAGGAAAAGAACAAGGATTCGCCATGTTTTCCTACGAATTGACATAAGAAAAGTCTACCTACAAAATTTTCGAGTGCACTTAAAAAAACAGAAACACTCAGGTCATCTACATGTAACATGTTCTCACTGAATTCTATAAACAGTCAAAATCAGGTGAATTTCGCTCTATAAATAATTATAATACATTAAATAGCCAATTCTGCAAGATAATGTTGTTATCGGATAACCTGTTTGTTTGCAGATTCTTATTAGTTTTAGTCAATTATCATCTCGCTACGTTAGTGTATTTAAACAAAGAAAGCAAAACAGCGTCAAAAGCAAGCATGTAAAGAGTAATGAAGCCGCGGCGGTCGTGTGTGATGCAACAATTTGTTCCGACAGTCTAGAGGAGTCGTTTCGTAATTTTGACAAAAATGTCCTAGCTGAGATGCGTAGTATTGACGTCCGAGCCGTGGCCTCGCTGGCCGGGAGTCGAAACAGCTTAAAAAATATTTCAGCATTGACCTCAGCGAAGAAAATCTCCCACATTTCATCCGATTCCTTTGAGCAGAACAAAAATGGCTGGTCTCGACCTACTGTTACTGTTGATATGCGCGGGAAGAACACAAGACTCAGTTTCACAGACAACTTTATTGGCTTGCTAGCAAAAAGTGTACAGGGCAATCAGTTCAACTATGATATACAAGTGAGGGGCTTCAAAACTGAGCGGAGTGTTAATGCAGATCTGAAGAGGAACCCCAACCTCATTAATAGACTCCGTAAGTTCTTGGGTCAGTATGTTTAGCTTCCATTCTTATGTTTTGCAGTTGAAGCAGGTATGAAGAAGTAGTGGATTAGTTGATTTTTTAAAAGATTTATACGTTTAATCATTTTGTAGTGTTCAGTAGAGATGAAACGACATGTTGCTTGGGCATAGCGAAAGTAATGCTGATACAGTTAATTACTCGTAGAATATTTCTACTTAATTTTTTGGTTTCTGTTTTCTCATCACCTATAACTGCCAAAATGTTGTTTACCTTCGACCCAAAAATATTTCAGATTTCATTCCTGTTAATATATGTGAAATGTGTATTACATATATATAAAATTTAGTAAACGAGGTTCAAATGTGGTTATCTGTATATATTCTTAAAATCAAAAGGTAAAATAAATGACCTGAAATTTTTAAAATAATAAAAAATAATAATCGACCCATTGATAATTCCACTTTTGGAATATGGGTCTCCTCTTATATTCAGAGGGTTAAGGTCCTAGTCTGCCACGCTGGCCAAGTGCCATGTTGGCGGACTTCACATACCTTAAAATTTATTTTTTTTATAAATTCTAAGGTTTCCTCACAATGTTTTCCTTCACCATTATCAAGTAATATTTAAACTTAAAATACACTTTTGTAAAGAGGTTAGCCCATGGATTTGAACCCAGCACCCCTGGAGTGAAAAGCTAAATTATTAACCACTAGGCTATCACTGCTTTATAACTGCTGCCTAAAATGTTTACTAAGTCATAAGCATAAGCAATCAGATAGCACTTGGCTATCTGACTACTTATGGTGCTTGTAATATGGTACCGTTTATTTGCTTGCACTGCTTTGTATATTTTATCATTAATGTTTTCCGAGTTTGGTGTATGGCAATAGCCTCATCATGTTGTACACTTCTTTCCTTCACCATGGGATATACTTCTCTGCTTGACCATTCGGGGATTACATATAATACATAGAGTTTTGACTAAAACAGTCTATGCTGTTAATACATTTGGAATTTTCTACTGTTTCTGAAGTAATATAGCTAGCTATTATTTGCTTTTGATGCAATCTGGCTCAATTTGAGGCTCAGTATCACATGGTAGACAGTGGAAACATTACATAGGTAAAGGTTACTTTACATTATACATGACCATTAGTGTACCCTTTTGACTCTCATAATAGATCCTAGACACACATTAGGAACAGAAAACATTGCATATAAAAATTCACACAAACAATTCTGTACATTGACAGGCTAGGATTCAAATCAAATATTATACAAGAAATCTCCCATGACACAGTTGGCAAAGGAATATTGCAGCTTATTTTAGTCTGCACTAAAAGCTCAAGAGTAACATACTTCTACAAAATAAATTTACAGATCAATCCTGAAACATTAATTAATGATATTTGACAAAGGGCTCAACACAATGATTAAAAAATGTTTCATGCTGAAAATAATATACTTCAATATTTTTGGATACCTATTGTTTTAATTAGGGATGTCTTATGTAATTATATCGTTCATTGATTGGTTCATACAGGCAAAGACTTATTTTCATTAGAAATCTCCCTTCTTTTTCTTAAAAATTAATTACATTTACAAAAAAATTTAATATTGCTATTTTCACATACATAGCATGGACTTCCGTTCACTTCCAATGAACAAGCGACTATGATCCACCTGCTCATTTTAAGTCCATTATTAACAGTGATTATATGACTAAGGAGAATGCATAGGTATCTCAAAAACACACTCAAGTAACGGAACTTTTACTTTATTTAACACCTCAATATCATGGCAATTGCATGTTGGCTTTTGCTATTATGATATACTAGAAACTTATGGCAATTTTCAAAATGATAAATTATAAATATCTTAAAATATAGGGAAACAGAAACAAAATCTAATATTAATATCAACCTCTAAACTATGACTTACTTGACTTAATGTCCTATGTCCCCAAGGTGGGCCATAGGGCGTCCACAGTAAACTATTATTTGTGTTATTTGTACTATGCTATGTTCATGTGTTACACTGATTTCACTGTTTGCAATCATAACAAAACTATCAATGCTAATATATATTTGAAGTTTAACTGTCCACATCCATGGTTATAATTATTCATGATTGAATAGGTACCAGCTTAACTCACATACGTTTTACGGAATGGCCCAACTAGTTTCAGACCTGTACGAGGTCCTTCCTCATAAATACTCATGAAACATTTAATAGTAAAAGAATTATTGTTGTTATTAAAAGTCTTATATGTATTTTTGCTATAAGGAAATTATTATGTTACAAGTAATTATTACGTCCAATAAATTATACTATATCTAAATGTGACACCACACCTGTAATCCCCGAAGAGGTAAGCAGAAGAGTGTAGTACCCTCCCACATTTCACCAATTACATTTAAGTCCCATGGAATACTGGTGATCCTATTGCCATTCACCAGGGATAAATCCACACTTTGTGTCACTACCAGTAATTCTTAATTAGAAAAATCCAATAGTATCTGGCCCAGGATTTGAATCCAGGACCTCCAGATCAACAGTTGCTCTTGCAACCACTCGATCAGCAAGGCAGTAAAAGTAAAAATTATGCACTATGTAATGCTGTGCTGATTAAAAACTAGTAATGTGCAATCACTAATAAATTGCCAAGGATATATCTCTGTTATGAAGAATAATTCTTGAAACGTTTTTTTGATAATGTGTCATGATATAGAAATTTGTTATCTAAATATGGCCCTTTATGTGAAATCTTATCAGAATTATTGGTATGAGATAAAACTTTGTCAGAACTGTTACTTATATTCATATATGTCATAAATCTCAAGGTTTATATTGTTGTAACCTGGTTATATAAAAGAAAATTCTAAGGTGTGTGAAGTCTGTCAATCTGCACTTGGCCAGCATGGCAGACTGGCCTTAACCCTCTCAATATGAGAGAAGACCGATATTCCAACAGTGGAATGAAAAGTGGGTCAATTATTATATTATATTATTTTCACAGCCAGAGCCTATTAATTTGAATAACCATGAATGAAATTAATTTATGTTGTCATTGACACTTATGTTTCACTTTCAATTGACAAACAAGTGCTTAACAAACTCCATTGAACAGATTAGACTTCACATTGAGTGGGTTATCACACATTGTTTACTCTTATCCAACACATTACTTACTCTTCTATTTGCATTTATACATCACAGTAAATTGTAAATACAAGACCATTAATATCACACATTATGTTATAGGTCTCAATGTCACCAATGACACGGCAGAAAAATCATCAGTCAATTTGGGCCCAGAGGTGGCGCCGAGGCTGGAGAAGTTGCTCAGTGAAGACACTGTCCTCACTAGCCAGCAAAAGGACAAGATTAAGATTGCATTTGCCGAAGGATATCTCGCTGGTAGGTACAGTTGTTGAGCCTAGCCTGATTTACTGACCAGATACTGACCAGACGAATCTCGAAACTTCTTTGTTCGTTATGTATTGCGTATAGGTAAGAGTATTTAACATGACAAGCAAGATCAGACCTTACGCTCAAGACTTAAGGTCGATTATCGTTTGGCGTCCGGAGTTGTTTACAAAATTAACACGGCCGGCTTGTGGGCGGAGCTTGCTTTCTGGAAAAATCGTCGAACATCCTCGAATTCACACGAAGCCGCTTGAACGGTATACAAACCCGGTGAGCGCTATAGCGAGAGCCGTGCTCTACCGTTCCACACGGCAGACGTGCGGCGTCCCCGCACGTTTGACCGTTGCAGTATCGTTGCCCTTCGATAAGCACGCACCGTGTCGATTCGTACGTACATCGGTCGACGCGTGCGTCGGTCGCACAGCCCCTAGTCCGTCTCTCGCTGGTCGGAGCCGGAGGTCCAGCCCGTGCTGGGCCTCACTCCTATCCCTCCCCACTCTCTTTAATTC
>DWJK01006224.1:0-10623 GCA_018248815.1 Croniades pieria auraria | reverse complement strand
ACATCGGCCTATTTCAGTCCACTGCTGGACATAGGCCTCCCCCATTGTGCGCCATCTCGCCCTGTCCTCGCATATTTTAATCGAATTCTAAAGTTAAAGCATATTTATTACTACTATACGCAAAATTTAAAGTTCCCGTGAATATATTAATCACTGATGCGGACTTAACATACCCGTTAGCGTACTTCGTAGGGTACGTTGAATCGCGTCTTCGTGGGCTTAATTCATAGTTAGTTAGTTAGTTAGTTAATTCATATCTCTAATATAATACCAATACTGGAACAATGACATTTAAACCTTCATCATCGTCATCAACCGTTCTGTTTTCTCTTCCTCTTTGGTTTCCTTTCAAACCTTCATATTTACCGTCATCATCATCATTAACCGTTTCTCTTTTCTCCCCCTCTTTGGCGTAAACGTGTTTAGGTACCCAGAGTTGATAAAAAGGATTTCTGTGTGAAAGCGTATTGAAGATGTAAGGTGAAATACTCCCAAATCTACCTTTTCTGATATTTGTCCTAACATATACAGATATTTGATGAAAATGCTAAAGCCAAGAAAAATTTGTTAGGTAGTAACCAATGGAAAAGCTTAAATTTCTCACTAACCTTATAGTAAAATGACAGCCGTCGATGCCACACGCGACACCGGAACACAAAGAAGTGATACAATTGATAGCTTAGGTAGAATTACAATATTAAATCTTCTTAAATAAAATTAATTCTTAAATTTCTTTGCTTAAATCTTCTTGCTAACATAATTGTCTATACACTACGGTTTTAATAAACTATTTTATTTTGAATATTATACGTTCAATACGAGATTAAACTAAATTAAAAAACTACGATAGCAACGTATACGTATAAATAAAATCAATTACAACTTTTCACTTCCAATTTCGACCTTGTTGAAAGTGTTTGGGAACTAAAGGTTGAATAATAAAGACGAATAAAGCTTCTTAAGATCCCTGTGTAACTAACACCATCAGGACGAAAAGCCCTTAAAATTAGCTGAACCCAATAAAACTCATAATTCACCGAGCATAGCACGTGTTGAACCGTGAAAAATGAATGTAATTATAATGAAATATATAAATAAAAACTTATATGCATGTTACCACGCAGAGCGGTCGTGCCCGACTAGTCTTAAAGCGCGCGCAAAGCAGTGCGGTATCCTCTGAAATTAAAATTATAATTCCAATTTCAAATTTTTAAAGTGAACATCAGTGAAGTGTTTTTAGTGTTCGGTAAATTAAAATAACGGTTGGTGTTTAAAATTCGGAATGGCGAGAGTACGAGATTTTATAGTTTTTTTATTTTCAGTTATTTAAACACAGACAACAAACACTATACAGGTAGATCGAAAATTAAAATAAATCAACGTGGCAATTTAAAAAAATTATCGACTTAGCGGGTATAAAGTTTACACAACGTTATTTTTCGTCGCGATAAAATTTAAATAGAAAAACACTATTTGATAGCTAAAATTTTTTCACAGAAACTAAAAAAAAAATTAGAATATCATGATGAAAATATTATTATATTTTAATAATAATGGGAATAATCAGTGTCGGTTTAACTCGGCCATGCGTTTGCTACGCGAGTGCTACGATCTAGTACGGAATGCTACGAGAGCGCGCCACGAAGACAAATGGTTTTAAAATTAACATTAATATATCTATTTTCTCAAATTACAATGGCAATTCGTTTTCACAATAAATCATGTGAATTACTTTTGGCATTTTAAAAATGTGTGAACATTAAAGTGATAATAAAAAACCACTACATAATTGTCATTTGATAGTCTTGTACAATCTGTACCGCATGAACTCTTGGCGCCAAAAGCGCGTTCCGTTTTACACAGACACAAAATGTAATTCGATAAATTTAATGAAATGTATCGTGAAAATAATTTCACAAGATAGTATTGAAGTAAGTAAATGTGGATTTTCCATGTATCATTCTATTTATGCTACTCCTCATCATAACCTGTGAGCAGTTGCGGTCATTATGAAATTTATTGATATTTTTATTTTAGATGTTTGAGCCAAATTTTAAAGTATATTTTTAGTTGCAGAATCAATCTGATTCAGATTTTCATGCGTAATAATATACGTAGGCGACATTAGTATAGCACTTTGGTCCCTTACGTATTCGGTTGACGAAATTAATTTTATTACATTAATCAAAATGGCGCAGAATGAAAGGTATATTAGAGGTATGTGGTGTAATAAAAATCATATGACATAAACTCTGTAAAATTAAACTCAAATTTGTGACGCACGAAAGAATGCAGGGATTATGGTTTAGTGGTTTACTGCGTCATTTTAGAGCACACTTAAAAAACTAAAAGCAGATTTTTAAAATTAGGAATAGCTAATGGACATTCCGTTTGATGGATAGTGGACATTGCAACCAACGAACTTTCTTAAAATCTAAAATGTAACTAAATATCTTTCTGAGGTTTGAATTGTGGTGATACATCCCTTGATATATTTAGTTTATCACAGGCTTGAACCATTATGTGATTTTTTTCCTGTTCCATGTAATGTTAATCTTGCTGATCACTAGTAAAGTACATTAGTATATTCCAACAATTCAGACAGGCCCATCTGATTCCATACTAAGCGGAGGCTGTGCTATGGTAACAAAAGGGCTGACAAACCATTTTTATAAACGTCTATAATACTTTTATTTTATATACATAGTATATATAAAATTATCGAACCTTACACCCCGAAATAAAAAAGTATTTTTGCTCATCATGAAAATGTTGTCTTAAATCGGAATCGAATTTCCAATTCCCCTTAGATGTCAGAGTCACTAACCACTGGACCAAAATAAAGTTTTAAGAGAAAAATAAAAAAAAAATAATTTATGAGAAATTCAAACTATTTGAAGGTTACACCAAACTTGTGATTATCGGATGAGTGCATGCGGACGTATTAAAATGTAATTTTATTAATGCTGGCATATATCAGAGAATTCAAAACATCTGTAATATGTTCTTAGGATACAACCTTCAAAAGTATGAATTATATATTGTTTAGAAAATGCTTCATGATCAAATTGATCAAACGCACCGGCCAGCATGATTTTCCACACGATTATCACAATGGATTATAGAGGCAATCCTGGGCGGTGGCAACCCTTTTAACTGGGTGAAGAATTATTTTCTCACCGAGTTTGATTGATATTATCGATTTTTATCTTTATGTTTATGTGTCCAAACTGAAAACATTTTTCTCATTTAGCTTATTTTTTCGCTCTACTATACATTTTTTTAAATTCAAAAACGTAATTTATCTTCAGAGCCAGGAATTCCAGACGCAAAAATCCAGTAATTTCCGCGTGAGCACTCGTCTGACCCACTTGGCACAGTACGTACTCCTGGAGCGACATTGCTACATATTTTTCCATCATTCAATGTTCTCATCCTTTCACTAAATCCATGATGAGTTACCTGATGATCTCTGATGAGTTATACTCGTGGCGGATGAGTTATGACTTAGTTTTACGTAACTCATCTTACAAACTAAATGAGTTAAGTAGGTGACGTTAGATAGATACCCATTTTAACACCTATATATTTTTTTATAACACTGCGGCATCTCTCTCGGACGTAATAGAAACTTAACACTTTAGGTATTTGATATCCTTTTTTTCTGATTTATCTCACTGTTTCAAGACTGAAGATTTTGCAATGCTACAAATAAGAGAACGTGAATTGTATTGTTTTTAAACAATTTAGGAAACAATTCATACAATATTACTTGATTATTATAGTTTTGGGACGTGATAATTAATCTTAAAAAGGTTTTCTTTGTCGACATAAAATGAAATAAGGTATGTAACGTTTCTTCTACAAAATTGGGCACTAGGGTTAATTGCAGAGCATTTTAATGTTCATCCAAACTTAGGAGGCTACATCATTCATTTCAACCGCGACAGTGTGATCTGAAATGCGGTTACATTTATTTTTTCTTTCTTGTTATTGATGTCTATTATTTTTGAATTATTGAATTTTTGAACAATTCTGACTTTGTTTAGAACCTTTTTTAAATAATATCATGTAAAAATTACTCCACTTTGCAATGGTAGGTTGGTTAAAATCTCTTAATATAGGTTTGTTTTGTTAAAAATCAGTATTAAATAACTTTCAATAATAAATTTAGGGTTAAATGCTAAACAAAAATAAATTAATAAATTTGGTTGACTCTACACTGAAACAATTATCTTGAGAGAAAGTGAATTAAAAGAGAAAATGGATAATACTAACTATATCAAATGATTGTATATTACACAGATTACTTGGCGATCCCGCGCAGAGTAAAAAAAGAAAAAGACAAAAACCAATACATGGAACACATATTACTATTCCTTCACGCCAGGCCCCTTATGCAGTAGGAAGACAGAACCGAATACTAAAAATATATAAAAAAAAAATGCTTAGTCAGCCCTAAAACACATCATAAGGGAAAAGCGCCGTGAAAGAGAAAATGATTAGTGTAAACTCTATCAAAAGATGTATCGCACAGGTTGTCCAGCGGGTAGCGGGACAGCTGTAGCTCGGACATGAGCGGATATATAATTTTGATGCGGCATTCTTGGCTACCGGAGCGCTGGTCACGGTAGAGATACGATGGCCGACCCCGATTATTTCGGTGTTATTAATGTGTAAGGGGAATCAAGTGCTGCTGAAATACTTTCATCTAACCGCTCTAGGTAGTGTTGAGTTATTAGGGGTGCAGCTACGTTGTTGAAAATTGTGTCTCAGTTTTAGTATCATGTTATATCTGCAACAGGTATAAGGTCTATATCTACAAATCTCTAAATATAGTACAATGTGTACTCCGTGCTCTCTGCCTACTTTGTAAAGGACTTGGCGTATAGTTATGTATGTACATAATATCTACAAATGTATAATATCTACCAAAATAGCCAATGTTAATAATAATAATAATCGACCCATTTGTCATTCTACTTTTGGAATATGGGTCTCCTCTCATATCGAGAGGATTAGGACCATAGTCTGCCACGCTGGCCAAGTGCAGGTTGGCAGACTGCACACAGCTTAGACTTTTTTTTTATAAATTCTGAGGTGCATAGGTTTCTTCACGATGTTTTCCTTCATCGTTAGCAAGCGATATTTAAATTTAAAACGCACTTTAGTAAGGAGGTGTGCGCCATGGACTTGAATTCAGCACCTCCGGAGTGAGAGGCTAAATTTTTAACCACTAGGCTATCACTGCATTCATTATATTCATAATAACTTATATGAACTGAACTAATCGGGATTGACAGTCCCATTCATACTGTCCTATTAGAGGTTATTCAGAGATGTCTACGGAAAGGAGCGGCGTTTTGTGACTACTGACTGACCCTATACTAGTCTCAACAAAAAATACATTTAGAAGATGCCAAGGCGTTCGTAGTGCCATCTTTTGTTTGGAAAACCATCGTCCGCATTTATGTTTTCTAATGTGTGTATGTAAAATTTATGTTCGTAATATGTTCAGCTCATCATAGCTCCATGTTTACTGGTAAGGGTAGTTTTTTTAAATATATGTATGTGAATCAAGGAAGCGATGTCTTTTTAATTACGCGGGTGCCTTAGCTAGGTAAGTCTAGATTGTTCTTGAAGGAAGTTAGCGAAATTTATGTTTTATATGTTTTTCAGGTACTGCGTTTAACAATGTTATCAAAATAGACAATCTCGAAGAATTTGTTAACAACAGGTTAGAGTTTACATAATTACATGAGTTTACAAAAAACAAAAAATATACACGGTTTAATGTGTAGAAACCTCACGAAAACCTTAAAATTGTCATCACATGTAACACCTTTTAGCACTTGCGGCTTAAAAATATCAAGTAGACGTGTTGGTCGCTTATCAGTACGTAACTATTTAAGAAAATATATTCACTACCTTCTTTCAGAGTTGGTATGATTAATTTAGTAATGTATAAGTCAAACAAGTAAGAGTGAAACCTATAACCAGATGTGGGGTAAAAAGGCATAATCGATAATGAACTGTCAAATGTTGTCCGAGAGCGGTAAATAGCACATTTTCCGTCCTTTTTATAGACTTGTCTGTCTCGACGAAAATATCTGTCTGAGATTCGGACTTGATGCCCTGACGTAATTATTAGACAGATATTTCTGACGCAGCGGCAGAACGATCAATATATTCTCCTTCATAATTTGTTTGTTCCGAAGAACCTCCCTAAATCCAGCGCGGATCTGTTTACGAAAACACCAGATTGCATTGGCCGTATGAAAAATGTAATGCATTACGACGACAAATTGGTATTTGTGTGTTTGTGTGCGAGTGTGTTTGTGTGAGTGTCCGTTGGCGCCGAATTGCTCCAGTTCCAGAATTAAAATCATCGTCGGGATACATACTTGCGCGGAATCGGGATACGAAATGGCGTTACGGGATGTTTTGATATGTCGTTAATGTTTTTCTTCTTGCATAATGTTATGATAAATTCATATAACGATGTCAAAATCTTTTAGATGGAGGTATTCGTGTCACCTCGATATAAAGATATGTCATTGCTTTATTAAACCTTGTCGTGTCGTAAATAGATAATATTTACAACTGAACTGAATAATAAGTTGTATAAATTTAGCAAACGTCAGAAAAATCAAAATCCAAATTATTTTATCTTTTATAAAACTGTAAATATATATATTTGTCGTATTAACTGTACCATCATCACTAATGTTTGCTGCTAAGCGGCAGCATTTGCGTAAGCAACCTGGATTTGAAAGTGGCAGGCAGACAGTACTGAAAGAAATAATAATTTTTTTTATCAATTAATACTAATATCTAACAAAGCGTCACCAATAACTGAACATCTCAATCCAAATAAAGATTGGTAACATGAGGAAAGACGAGGCGATTAGACTGCGGGTCTTATTGTTAACTAATACGATCTGAAGTAATTACAACTGACAGCCTCATAGTATATAAAGGATAGTGGGCACTACTGACCACTTGTTACTGATGTTTACACGTTTGCTACCCTCACCAGGTTAAAAGGAGTAAGACATGAAGATCAAAACAAATTGTTCACGGTCTCAGCTGAAAATACAATCATTAAAAAAAAAGTTCATGGTTTTATTTGTATTATATGATTTTTAAACGTAATAAACGTTCATAATAAACGTATGGGAACTAACAAGTTTTAAGTCAATGAAACGAAACAGCATAAATCGCTGACTAAATGAAAACATTACATGTACAAGGCCTCCGACAAGGTTTAACGATTGTTACCTAACGGTGCAAACTGGACATGACAGGTTACGTGGTTCCCAATCACAGTCAGTTATCCAGTCCCACTGTCGCAGCCGCCCGCACCTGACGTTGTGTAACTTTGCAGATCGTTTCCAATTTGCAAGCCTGACAAGGCTACGAGGGTTTCGATATGATTATATTTGTTCCTTCTATAATTATTAAAATATTGAACTAGATTTGTGTCTGGTATACGGCAATTGATTCAATTCCTATTCCACGGTGCAACGTATTTAACTTATTCGGTGAATCTGTAGGAGTTTCCTAGAAATACAGGCGTGACGTTATGTTGTCTTATTATTATTATTTTGTTATCAGTCTAGGTCCCTTACGGGGTATACATAGAGCATGGAATTCCAAATATTCTTAAAGACTTGACATGCTTCTTCTGCAGGCATCTCTATTCGGAGATTTTGATTCCCCCAGCCATAAACGGACCTATTTACTCAAGATAAGTGTTGGTCTCCCTCGGCACACCTACATACATCCAATAACATAATATGACTACACAAGAGAGTGAAACAGAAAGTTAAGATAACAACGCCTTTCATGTGTGCTTGTCAGTGACCATCCTTCACATCTTAGCTCACTGTAGTTTACTAAGTATAAGCCCCACTAATCGTACAACAATTTAGAGCTCTCTGATTTTAGGATCCACTAGTTCTGCTCGGCCTTTTCTTTGCATGATAGTTGCTAACAGTAGGTAAACAGTAACCTCTGTAAAGTACATTTATCGAAAAAAAATTAACAACTTTTTCAACATGTTGATTCTATATAAACGTACATTCTTAGATTTCATTCCTTACTATTATTTATACAAATGTATAAAACATACTGGGGTGGAATCCAATAGGTTAGGATGGATAGGATGAAGTAAAATACTAGTTAACATTTTAAAATTCTTTAAATCAGAAAAACAGAAGAAGAAAAATTGGAAAAAGAACACAAATTTGAAAAGAACATAAGAAAGTCAAAGAGTTATAGTAATTAGGTGCGGTTAGGTGCGATACTGAAGATCGAGCACAGTGACGGCAGTGGACGAAAACGGACCGATGATGATGATGCTAGTGATTTTGATGATGATCATGAAGAAGACGATGATGAAGATAATGATGAGGATGCAGATAAAAATTATGATGATGTTGATAAGGATAATCATGGTTTTTATCTAATTATCCTAGTCCACACGGTACTGAATCAGATAAGATAGTAAGCTGTCTATGAAGATATCTACCCAATAGTGAGACATCAGTGTGAGTAGTTAAAAAATACACTCACTACATTAATTACGGTAAATATTATATAACAACACAACAATTAATTCATACAAATGACATTAATGTTCTCACATGATTAATAACGAGCTGTATAAATGATGACGTTATGATATTTTGTGTTAATTATAATTGTAGAGCTGAAACGGAGAGTGGCGTGTGGGTCGTATGTTGAAGATGTGACAGAGCTGTGTGGATAACTGTACTGCGTTTTGCAATGTAGGGCAGCGTTATGTAACATTATTCACTTTTTCTTTTCTTTCGACCCTTTTATCATTCCACTGTTGGAATATGAGTCTCTTCTCCTATTGAGAGAGTTAAGCCCATAGTCATTCTCAGTTAAGCCATTCACTTAGCTATTTAAATTATTTATTTAATTATTAAGTTGCACCAACAAAGTAAACACTAGCACATTTGATACAGGAGAATATTATACGAGGTAAGAAGTTGCGTGTCAGCCCAGTTGGAGGCGCAGACGACATGCATAGATACAGAGAACATAACACTCGTGTAAACGCTAACAACAATTATAGGAAAAGTGACCAGAATTAAAGTTAAATTATTATACATTATAAGTAACAGAAGTTAAGTTGTGCACTGAAAACGATTAAGATATTAAAATTAAATGAAGTGAGACCGGTTGCGTATGGAAAAAACCTTTTAAACAATAGCAATAATATCAAGAAAAATGGGGATAAAAATGTTTATGTACAATTTTAGGGCTCTTAATGCCAATAACAGTAAATTACAGTTTCATTCATAAGGATGTAATAACATTTACAAGGTCGCCATGCAATTATAGATATTATGTCATTAAAAGAACAATGCAATAAAATTTTATATTTGAGATTCCCTATGTACAGATAACAGCATTTTTTAATGTATGTGGAGGGTTAGAAAATATACCTACCTATTATTGGATGTTTTTCCTCTATTCCCTGAGTGGTCCTAACGCTGTGTTGAGTTACTGAGGCTAAATGCACTTTCATATTATGAAGAATGTTATAATTCGGGGTTATTCTGTTGAGCGGACTACAGTGACCTAATTTAGTGCGCGCGGGTCTTGCAACGAAAGGTTTGTATTTTAATTTTCTTGGTTGTACTCTTGGTACAGAAATATTAATTCGACCCAAGAGATCGGTGGCATCTATACTCCCATTAGTAAGTTTGTATGAAAACATCGAATTAGGCATTTTCCTGCGGTCTGAAAGTGAATTTAGACGAAAAGGTCGCAACCTATGTTGATAGCTCGGTAATGATTTAGCCAGATTACAACAATATGATAAGTGCCACAAGAATATTTTCTAAACGCGTTGTAGACGATTGACGTGAACGTAATAGTGCGGATTCCATACAACACTGGAGTATTCTAAGTAGGTGCGTACAAGTGCAGAGTAAACTGCGATTATCGTTGTAGTTTTTTAACCTAACCTAACCTTTAAATACTCTGCAGTTACTTAAGACGAAACCCAGTGATTTGAATGCCTTGCTGACAACACAATCCAAATGAAGGTGGAACCGCAGTTTGCAGTTAAGAATTATATCCGAATCACGAATGTGATCTACTTCATTTAATTCAATACCGTTATTGCAATACCGTAATGTAAGCGAATTAGTGTGGCAAAATGCGCAATGGCCAGGTTAAACAGGATCTGGGAAGACAGAGCAATCTCATTGAAAACCAAGACCAATTTAGTAAGAACACTTGTGTTCTCGATATTCCTTTATGGTGTCGAAACTTGAACCCTCAAAAAGGCTGACTATACACGCATAGATGCATTTGAGATGTGGTGCTGGAGGAGATTGTTGCGAGTACCTTGGACAGCCCACCGCACAAATGCATCTATCCTGCAGGAAGTGGGAGTCATCTTAAGATTATCTACGATCTGTCTCCTCGGAATCCTTAATTCCTTTGGCTATATAGCCAGAAAGGACAAAGACAACTTGGAAAAGCTCCTAGTAACAGAAAAAACACCGGGTAAACGGCCGAGAGGAAGGAACCCGATGCGGTGGACGGATCAGATCCGTAACACCACAAACCTAACAGTCC
>DWJK01006223.1:0-10624 GCA_018248815.1 Croniades pieria auraria | reverse complement strand
TTTCCACGGAGTCAAAAGCCTTCTCATAGTCCACAAAAGCCAAACACAGGGGCTGATTATATTCTTCGGACTTTTGCTTAATCTGCCTCATTGTGTGGATGTGGCCTATGGTGGTATATCCTCCACGAAACCCGGCTTATTCCGGTGGCTGAAAAAAAAGACAGTTATAAAAAAATATAAGAAAGACTGAATAAAGTGAAACATTAAACTAAAGATGATCGTCTCATTTATAATATAGTAGGAGGTAAGTACCCCAAGCCGACTGCAAGCGGCACGTCGAATTGAAAAAATAAGATTAAAAGTTTTCTGGTTATTATTCTAGAGGATTAATTTCATATTTGGGAAAGTTCGTACAACTGTTAAATGTTTGATTCTATTAATTGTTGTGAAAATAGAGACATTTGACTCTCGGAGTCTGGATTGTGCCCGGTGTATGGGAACTGGCTCACCACCTATTCCACAGAGGGACGTATAACACTATGTACTATACTCCTCTGCCTCCCCTGCTGTTACGTTTTATTTGGCACACGATGATTTCGCCTACCCCGTAAGTTATTGCCGTAATGATATAATATTCTTATAGAGTCTATTCTATTGCAAGTGAACCTACATGTGGCTTGACGAGTTTAGAAACGTAGCGAAAGCGGTCTAAAATATGGGTAAATCGAAATATGCCGGCCGATTCCGAGTTCGCCGAGATGTTACGGCTTAGAGAATTTTATGGAGAACTTTACTTCGTCCATCAAATTTTCTTTTATCTGAATGAATGAAATTTTGAATTAGAATATTGTTTAATGTTCCCTAAGCCGTGTGAAATTTGCTAATCCGTACTTGGGCAGCGTGGCTGATTATGGCCTTCACCCTGCTTAATGCGAATGGAGATCGGTATACAGTATTGGAATGATAAAAAGGCTCGAAAACGATGATTAACCATTAATACTAGATGCAGATGTCTTTGTGATGGAATGGAAAAAGCTTGGCATCAGGTTCGGCCTCGAACTGTTGGACGTTGGCGTTCAACATGGAGCTCAGTGGCATGTTGTTGGAGAGGCCTATGTACTGGTAGTGGACGGAGACAAGATGATAACGCCGCTGTTGCGGATGCTCTAAGTACTCTTCGGCAGCGTATAATATATTGTGTCATGTTCCTAATGACAAGCGCTCAATAGGTACCTGTAGGGCTCTCTGCGCGCGGCTTTCGTCGCGAGCCAGCGCCGGGAACATGTTCCAGAGGCAGAGCAACTCGAGGCCGGGCAGCGGTAGCCAGCCGCGCACCGCCCAGCGCTGGCAGCGCCGCACCACGAACTTCTCCATCGGCAGCGATTTTCCCGCTATGCGCTGTCGGTATGTCGGCGCGCTCCTGCGCACAACAGACACATCTAGCGGATCTCCGCGCTCCGAACTGTCGGACGAGGCTAGCGCTAGATATGCAATGTTACCTGAGCAGCTGTGCGGCGAGAAGAGTCTCGGCGGGCGAGGGCTCCTGCAGTTGCAACAGGAAGGCGGCGCACGTGTAGGCGTACACGGTGCGCGACCAGGCGCTCTCCTCCAGCAGCCGGCGCGCGTACTGCGCCGCTTCGCGCCAGCGCAGCTCGATGCTGCACACGCACCTCGCCATCTCATATTCACATTTGCTTTTTATAAATATAAATTTCCGTACTTCGGAGGACAATTAAAGGAATTCGCCCCAACTAGTATCGTTCGGTTACTGATCGATAACTTCGCCGGAGACTTTAAAAGCGGCTGACAAACATCTGGCGAAAGTTTGAAACCGGTAATTAAAAAAACCAAATTGTGTGTAGCCGTTACACGCGGTTGAAGTAAAACTTCTTTGAGGTTACCTATACACGTTGTGACAAGTACTACAACTTATTTATTTTACCTTGTGACAAGACCATACAAGAACGAATGTTATTTAAATAGATAACTTTAGTGATAAATGGTGCGTCTATTAATATATAAATAGTTATATATTGGGGAAATGTGATTGTAATAAATGTATTGAAGTACGTGACCACTTCTGGCGCGGTACACGCAGCGCATATGGTAGCTTGTCTGGGTTTGGCCTCCAAAACTAGTTTACATTTATTAAACCTTCAACGATACGTTTAAGCTTAACTGTTCCAACACGCTGGCACCGTATCAACGTCCCCAAGTTAGTAACTGACATGTCAGTCTTGTCGATTTTCCTACTATTTTGAACAATGCAAAATGGTTGTCGGTTTCTTTCGTACCTGCTTTGTAACTCCAATAGTATACATTATGAGCACTTAAATATTTGTAATCACACATTTTTTAAAATCCACTTAATCTATATTATCCTATCATCATCATAATCAGCCTATTTCCATCCACTCCAGTTTATCCTATAGAATATCAAAATAAACCTTAAACTTAATGCGAAAAGAGTACTAAAATGATTAGAAATAAATAAAGCATAACAACCTCAAACATTTACTTCCGTCCTAAAAACATCTGATTAATCCTGTAATCGCGCCTAAGAAAGTTTTTTTTTTAAACTTATGTTATATTCTTTAATATTTAAGCTGGCAAACAGGCAGGTTCTTGCAAAGCCTATGTCATAGTGCTCCGGAAATACCTAACAAGAAAGTACCCCCGCATTTTACGCGTCGGCAGTATCAACGAGCGCGCCGACCGAGTTCTGTTCAATTATTCGCGCATTCTCCTAGCCACGGCGCACGCGACTCTGCTCCCGTCACACAGTAGGCTCGTATTTAGCCGAAAGTAATTATTACCTTGCGTAACAGTGCAAAGTAAATACTCAGAAAGTGTGACAAGCACTCATTAAGAGACAATATTGTTCCTCCCGCACATTCAAATCTCAATTGATGCCGTATACCTACATGTTGATCGTCTGACGATTTAATAATCATCAATAATAAATAAGGAAATATCATGAGACAACGGACATGGTTGCCTCGTTAGTCGAGTGGTCGCAAGCGCTACTGCTAATCGAGAGGTTGAGAGGGTCGGGTGTTATTGAACATTTCTAAGTGTGTAATAGTGGCTCGGCGTCGGGATCTGGGCCCGGTGCATGGCAATAGGTCCACTACCTATTCCATTGTGGGGTGTTAACGTAACTGGTGAAACATGGAAATGTACTACATTCCTCTGCCTACCTTTTCGGGTTTTACAGGCATGATGTTATGTTATAACGCAGGCAAAGAGTGTGCTATGGTACCCAAATTACTGAAAAACTATACACTTACAGATACAGGTACAGATAATTTTACATTCAGACAGAACAGATGCCTGTGATTGTCATACAAATACTTGTTTCTTCTTCTTTGTACTTTGTTTTGGGAATAAATTTCACGTGTCTCTCTCGGCCAGCGGTGCGTGTTCACTGACCTGCAGGCCCACATGCTCTCCCAGTAGGTGAGGTGTTGCAACTGCGGCCAGAGGCGAGGCACGGCGGCGACGCGCGCGTACGTGTGAAGTGCGCGCACGGCCTGCCCGCGCAGCAGCTGCAGCCGGCCCGCGAACAGCAGGAACCATGCGCCGTCTGGGTACTGCTGCTCGACATAGACGCTGCCGTTAACCCAGTGCCCAAAGGACGGAAAATACAGCTTCCGACTTCATGCCGGGAAACCGAGGTGTCCTAAGAAGCGACTAAGACCGGCGCTGGTAGATCGCTATATGGCGGGGCCTAGCCGCGCACGGCTACATTCTCTGAAAGCGGAGTAGGCGGTGCGACAAGCTGTGCTCTGCGATTCCTAACTCGTATGCCGAGCGTTGGAATTATAGGCAAAAACCTCTGAGGGAAAGCCTATGTCCATCGGTGGACTTAGGCTGAAAATGATTATTGTCTAATAACACTGTGACTGTATTTTGTGAAGAAGAAATCGAAAAACGGTTTTTGATATACATATAAACATGTTTTGTTTGGAAATGTATTCTGCCTTTCTTCCGCTTCTATTTCATCGTAGCAAGCAGAAAATGAAGACGAGCAAAGACTAATTGCATAATATTACATCGATTCTGATAAATTATTATTACTTAATGACGGAATTCCCAAGATTATAACAGAAATCATTTCATATCGAACAATTCCTAGGAGACTGAACTATTTCACTCCCCAGTAGAATTATTACCTTTATTTCAACTTTCAGCTAGAGTACTACAATAGTGTCAGATTATGAGATGTTATTATTTTTGTTTATTCATTGCCATAAATTATTTTTGTTTATTCATTGTCATTGGAATTTGACTTAAATACATCGGAGGGCTCATAGTAGATCGATATTCATGGATTTGAAAATGTAATTTTTGAGTGCACCCAATGACGCGGTGATTGTAAACTTTAATTGAAAATGCCTATGTCACGGACTTTTACAAAGCTATACAGTAATGTATGAAATGTCATGCGCCCGATATGTTGCCAGTGGCAGGCAGGCGGGCTCTGAGCTGTTGCAATAAGAGGGGGTACAGCATTTTCCAGGAACGGTACTGCTCACTGTTGAGTTAGTACACTGATATAATGCGTTACGATTTAAAGATGCAAGGTTCGTAATGAAAGAGGTCTCGCGAGCTCAGTAGGTTTAATAGAGAAGAGTACAGCGTGAAGGTGTACGAAGCTTGCGCTGAGGGTCATAAAAATGGGCAGTAGAATGCGTGTAACCTGCAGGCGCGTGGTTAGGATGCGGTGCACGAGCGGCAGGTCGGTAGGCGCCGCCACGAAGTGCGCCACCACTAGCTGCACGGCCGGCAGCGTCAAGTCGCACAGCGGCGCGCGCAGGCCCTCCGTTCGCGAGCCGCGCCCTAACTCCTCCAGCCCCGCCGCCTGCACCGGAGTAGCAACGTCACTCACAGCAAAAGGACTGAATTATATCATCACGTCAATTATTCTTTACGAAACGGGCAAAGAGCACCGATTCTGAAAGTCTATTTGATTGATTTTTGTATTGATTCGCGTACCGTAGACGATGTCAGCGAAGTAGTCCAAATAGCAATTGAGGTGTGTACTCCACCTAACAGACAAACTCAAGCTAATGGCCTACGAGGGAAGTCTCGTGCAATACTTACAATAGCGCCAATCAGGGGTGGGCAGTCTAGTGGAATAGATAAGTAGGAAAGGTAAATTTACTGATCCTCCATGTTGAACATAGACCTGGATAACGTAATTCTTACTGTATGTTCAAGGTAACACGTAGTAGCGTGTATTTCAGACTCGTAATTTCCCCGGCGACTCGGATGTCGTTACCATCGATTCAACTGATGTAAAAGACAATTTCAATGATTCTTTTAAAACCATCAGTCCTTGAAACATTTCTTATATTGTATTTAATAACATTTACGAGTTTTTGTTAATAGTATTGAAAAAAAAGATAATAGGTAACTATTGAATGTTTTGTGAGTATTTATACACACGATTAAATATGTACCTGCATAACTCACGTACTTTTTTCGGGATGGCCCGACTTTAGTCTGGAGACTGGAGTCTCCGCCATGGCTTCGCTGCAAACGACGGGAGCTCATGAGGAACGATCTCGTACAGGTCCGAAACTAGTAGGGCCAGCCGGACAAACGTACGTGAGTTAAGTCGGTACATATTAAATCAGGTAATAGGTAAGATGAAAGTTGTGTCCGTTAGTATGAGTGCGAAACAAAAATAACAAGTTAGCAGTTTCGTTGCACAGTTTGTAAAAGAAAACAAAAGAACTGAACGTACCCTGTCTCCCGAGAAGCCTGCGTAGGACAAGAGTGTCACTAAGCGCTGGGGTAGCATGGACACCAGCACTGAAAAAGTGCCGGTGCCGAGAAGCACGCCGCTCTCGAAGTCGCGGCCCGAGCGGCCGCCCTCCCACTGCCGCTGCTGCAGCATGCGCTCACAGTTCCTGCAGAGACAATGCATTGAGCTTAGCATCGATAGAACCGGTTGCCACGTGCCAACCAACCTCACTTTAAGCCTGCTTGGCACAACACGGGCATATGTTGTTTTAGACATCCGTCGAAGGTAAATAATGATTTGCGCACGTACACGCACACGCGCACACGCGCACACGCATAAGCACGCGCACGCACACGCATACGCATAAGCATACGCATACGCACACGCGCATACACACGTACGTATGTATGTACATATGTATAAATAATAAGGAGAATGACAGAAATTATACGTCAAAATGTTTACGCATTTAACTAGCGTAAACCGTTCTCGTAATGTAGTTGTAGATGGTCCTCCTTCAGTATAACTTCGCTATCAGCCCTTTAGCGGTCGCCTTGCAACGATATTGTGGAAGATGTTCAGGGTTCATATGCTGTGATGTGAATGATAATTATCAAGCTACGAGAAAGATATAGATAGAGTTACATACCGAGAAACGTTGGAACGTCGACAAATGTTGTTATAAAATGTTTTCCTATAGATACACACGTCAAAGCCAGTACTCATATTGTAGTTCAAACACGACGGCCAAGAGGAGAGAATGGGCGGTTCACGTTGCGTCTACTTAGCGCCTTAGGGGTTTTTCAAATGGACCGACTTGGCCAGTACAGCATATTTTGAGCGGTGTTTAAAATAAAACTAACACATTGCAATGAAGTCCATTTTCAATTTTAATTATTTTATAGGAAGAGGATGTTCGAGCCTTAAATGTGCTAGAGTAAGGTGTGATATTCCATTAAAACCATTGCAGCTTTCCGAGCCGGCCTCATTGAAACTCTTAGTAAGCGGATGATGGCCTTTCCTGTTCAATCGATCAATTGGTACTGCTCCTGGTGGCCGGAGCGCGGGCAGGGAATCTCAAACTTTGATAATTTTGGTATCGAATGGACTGCTAATAGAACTAGTCTCTCAAAAGCGGTCTCAAATAAAAGCGAAATAATAGAGAGTAAATAAACAGTTTGGGAACTCTGAAAGTGTCTTTTATTCGAAATCCTACACAGTATATCGCATAGTTTACAGCAGCCAATCTCCGTACCTATACGTAACATTTTGGCGCCAGAAGTGGGATTGGCGGATTGAGTGATCGATGGCTATGGTGCCTATGGAAGACGGCGTGAGACACGCGCTCATCGGGATGAGAAGAGTGCATCCTCTTCGGAGGGGACTACGGCGACAACATCAAGCGGCTCCGAGGACTTGGCAACATAAAGGCGGCAATAGCAACAGTCCGACGATAAACTAACAAGGGTCTCCTACGCTACAGGACGAAGCTCGGGCACAGGTGGACCTCGTTACGGAAGGAAGACGTGAAAACCTTGGGTAAAAGAGTCGACGGGTTGGGCACAAACGTCCAGGACATGTGATGCGACGTGGAAAAACTGGAGAAGGCCATGGTTGACGTGCAGATGAGAGTGGTGAAGGTAAGCACGGCAGGGTATCGCCCGCCTAAAGGCGTGTCCAGCGTTTCTCGTGGCCCGCCCATTAGGGTACCTTCTTACGACGGATCGCTTTCGCGGACAGCGTACCGACGCCAATTCGACACTGTGGCCAACATTTGTAGTTGGACTGAAAACCAGTCACTGACGGCTCTTACACTGGCACTCCGCGGGGCGGCATTGGCGATATTGGAAGCGTCTCCAAACTTATCGAATAACAACGACTAGATTGAAGCCTTGGAAGCCGGATTCGGGGAAATACACCTTGAATATGCGTTCAGGGCTATGCTACGTGACCGAGTACAGCGCAGTGGCTAAAGCCTCCAACAATGGGCCTTGGAAACCGAGAAACTGGTGCGGAAGGCGTACGCATCAGCGGATGCCAAATTACTTGATAACAACATAGTGCCGTTCTTCGTAGATGGGATAAAGGACTTGGAATTAAGGTCGGCGGTGCGTCTCCAGCACCATAAGAGTTTATAAGACGCCCTGGCACATACATACATTAGAGGTGGAGGCTGCGCGAACGGATCCGGGTACATCGAGGATCAGGGAAGTGGTGGAACAGACCAAAGAGAACTCGCCGAGAAGATCTGGCCCTACGGGTTACGCTTGAGAAAAAAGGGGCCATATAAAAATCAGTTGCCCGAAGTGAACTGCGAATAGATGTCAGTGGAGAATAATCAACAACGAAGGAGCTAATAGTTCATTGTAGGAGAAGACTCCGGCGGAGGATTCTGCTACGCCAACGTCGGGAAACATAAAAGTTAGGACTACGTGGCGGGTGCTGGCTGGACTTGAACGAGCCTCCAAGTTGTAATAATTCAAGCGTGTGACGGTTACAGTTTATCCATTCGGAGACGCATCAACGGCAAAGAATGCAACACTACGCTAGATACTGGAGCAACACGGACAGCGGTGCGTCCGGGATATGTCAAGTTCGGCTTACAACACGACGGATCGAGGGGATGCAAGTTGCTTTCCACCACGGGTCAGAAAATACCCGTCCTTGGGGAAATATCAGCTGTGATGCGTATTGGGGAGATGATTTACAAGCACAAGGTGATTGCGGCCGTCATAATAGACGACTGCATCTTCGGCCTAGATTTTATGAGGACATATAGTAGTTCTATTGATTGCAAGAGTGGAACGTTTGTGTGCAGCCAAGAAGAAATCTTTATGAGTGGCGGGCCGGAAGGAAAGGTCACTTGTGCCAAGTGAGTAATAATACTTGGGAAAACGGCATCCTTGGTACCGGTACTTTTCCCGTCATCGAAAGGAACCAATCAAAGGAGAATTATTCTCATCGAAGAGACTGAAGCGTTGGAACACTGTATAGTTGTAAGAAGCTTAGTCTGCAGTAAAACACCTGTTGCGGTACAAGTTGTCCACCTGAGTGACAGCAAAGTAGAGTTGAAGTGTGATAAAAAGCTCGGCAGTTGTCAAGAGGTCATGTGCTTGAGAAAGTTACGTACGGCTGCGAAGCAAACCGTAGAGCAAGAGGCAAAGATTGACGATCTTGTTAAAGAATGCGGAAATGGTTCGACCGCTTTGCAAAAACAAAAGGCACGCACATTGTTAAACAAATGTATTGGGATCTTCTCAAAGAACGATCGAAGACTTCTCGAAGACGGAGATCTGGGAAGAACGTCTTTGGTTGAACACCGAATAAATACGGGAAATGAAATACCAATACGATAGAAGGCCAGAAGAATTCCTATTGCCAAGGAAAAAGAGGTTGAAGAGATGATCCAAGACATGAGGAAAAGGGGAGTGATTGGACCATCTTCAAGTCCTTGGTGTTTTCCGGTAGTGTTGTGTTAGTGATGAAGGACAGGAATACACGTTTCTGCGTCGACTACCGTCGACTTAATGAGATAACGAAAAAGGACAGTTATCCATTGCCTCGCACAGAAGACACGCTATGTGTTATATCCTGGTTCTTTAGCTTGGACCTGAAATCTGGCTACTGGTAGGTGGAAATCTGTACAGGAGATAAGGAGAAGATAGCTTTCTCCACAGGACGGGGCTTGTAGCAATTTAATGTCATGCCCTTTGGATTATATAATGCTCCGGCTACTTTTGAAAGGTTGATGGAGTGCGTTCTTGCTGGACTCGGCTAGGAAGCCTGCCTGGTCTATTTGGGTGACGTCATCGTCATTGGGTGCGATTTTAATCATCATTTCATTCAGTTGGAGAAAGTATTCAAGAAAATTCAAAAGGCGGGATTAAAACTTAGTCGGAAGAAATGCTGCCTCTTTAAGAAACAAGTAAATGATCTAGTCCACATTATATCGTAAGATGGCATACGGACGGATCCGGAGAGGCCCGACGCCCAAGAACAAATGAAAGTTCGCGTATTTCTTGTGTTATGTCCTTATTACCGATGCTTCGTGAAAAGGTTTGCTGAAATAGCAAAACTACTGCATCGCATAACAGATGATAACAGCCTTTTAACTGGGACAAAGTTTGTGAATGTGCGTTTTAGGCGCTAAAAGAAAGTTTGTGAATGGCACCAATACGTGGTTACTCCGAGCCTGGTAAAGACTTCATCGTGGACACATAAGCTAACATTTTCGCCATTAGACGGGTATTATCTCAACGACAAGGGGACCGGGAAGTAGTGATTGGCTATTTCAGTAAAGCACTATCGAAACCGCAACGAAACTATTGTGTCACCCGGCGAGAACTTCTAGCTGTTGTGAAGATATTGAAGGATTTCATAGTATAATAGGGAAAAAAATCAACTCCGATGAGTCCAAACCGTCTTCAAAGAATTTTTTGATTCTCGATCCCACAGTTTTTTCAGCAAAGGAATCAATGAGCTACCTATGAAATGGCGAGAGTGCATAGATAGTAATGGTACATATTTCAATTAAATACGTTGTTTCATAATTTTTTTCCCGTTTCATTTTCTCCGTATAAAACGCTATTTTCATATATAAGGACGTAATGTTATTACTACGTTTTTATTAAATTATGTACCTATATTTTTTGAAATAAGATACAAATTTTATTTTCTAAATAGTAACACCATACTTGTTTCATGATAACTTGTACATACATAATCGACCCATTAACATTCCTCTGTTGGAATATGGGTCTCCTCTCATATTGAGAAGGTTAAGGCCGTAGTCCGCCACGCTGGCCAAGTGCGGGTTGACGGACTTCACACACCTTAGAAACATTTTTTTTTTTTTTTATAAATTCTAAGGTGCGCAGGTTTCCTCACGATGTTTTCCTTCACCGTTAGCAAGTGATATTTAAATTTAAAACG
>DWJK01006222.1:0-10624 GCA_018248815.1 Croniades pieria auraria | reverse complement strand
GTATCTGACCTATAAAGATAAAAATACAAAGACGACATGGTTGCATACCGTCTTCGTAGAACTTGACAACGCTGTCGTTGGTGATGGTGGTGTCGAAGTTGGCCATGAGCGGCGCGATGTACTGCGTGGCCGCGAGCCAGTTGTGCACGTGGTCACCCGTGTAGATGAACCCGCCAGTCGCCACCGTGATGTTCCGAACATTGTGCCCGTAGAATGGGAAATCAAACTTCAACTCGATGATCTGCCAATCGTGTATACGAATACATTTTAGCTCTACAGCTCACATTTACACCACCAGTCCATAGATAACTGTATTTAATAAAAAGTATATGGTATGTCGCTTATCAATATGCTAACCAACTCCGAAAGGTTATGACGTCGAAACTGGTTTTTGTATCCAACGCTATAATGATCGTTAACATCTGATTATTATCGCATTCAATTCGTTTTAGATCGCCAATGTAAAATCTTATAAACACGAGAGAGGACTACGGAAAAGTAACTTCGATTTTTATTCATTATTAAAATTTAAAGTGTTGTATAAGTACTTAGTTTTCCTTTTTAATCAGCCACGTTACTGCACTAGTTATCGACAACTTTTTGCTACCTAGCATACAAATGTTCAATGGCCGGCCTATATGAGTAATTTGGTTTGAGAGAAAAATATATGTGGCATTTTGGATACTGTCCAAAATTTTGAATTATTTATAAAAAATGTTTTGTGCAGCGATCGAAATAAATTTCATTTCCATGCTACAATATCGGCCGTTTACTGTACTAGTATGCTGCCGCCCACCTCAACACGTTACGTTTTTCCATGCTCGTCTTAGATGGAAAAATATTTCGTGAATAGTCTGGCTTGGAAGAACGTACTTCGTAGCCATAAATTGGGAGAGATTTGGAAAGTAGAGAAAATTTTTAATCGCTATTTAATTTTTAAAGAACTTTAGCTCGTTTCAATAAAATCCATTTTAAAATTACAATTATTTTTTATTTCACTCGAGCATCCTCTTCTTTTATAACATTTAAAATGTAAAAATAGATTTTATGCTAGACGCGAGAAAAATTTGCTTCGCTCTACGAATCGGTGATTTGAAAAGACCATAAGACAAATCATTAATTGTTCAAAACACACACTTACCGTCCACCGTTCCATATACCTCTCTATCATTTGATTAGTAAGGAAGCAAAAAAATGGGATATTTTACTATCACGTTGTTTCCATCCACAACATGTAGCAATCCAGTTAGTTAATTTTAATAAGCATAGTAAATGTGTTGATAGAACCGGGACGCAATAGATATGTCTCGCAGAAATGTTAATTGAGGATCGACCAATTTATATGAGTACGAATTTTAAACATTTTTAGACATTGTATAACTGATTTCCAATGTGACGTTGTGTTATTATTTAGTAACTAGACAATTAAAATATCGAATATTATTGATTTAATTTGTATATTTAGATTGTACAAGCTTTATTTAAGAAGCGACTCATTTAACCAAGACAATATAACACGGCTAACTATGTGACATCGGTCTTGAAATTCAATACGATGCTTACTTAAACTTAGTGCGAGAAATCCAAGCATTCATAATTCGCTGACGTGAAATTCTCGAAAGGAGATAAGCTCTGTGGCGCAACTTTGTGCAAATGTCGATTGTTTTAATAAAACCTTTTTATTAAAGCGCGCTTTATTAACTACGACAATTTGTTGTAAAGGCGAACGCTACTCACGGTGGCGCGTCGATGCGAATCGCTCAGTACATCGTGTATGACCGACTTCGGCTGGGTTATGTTCGCCCAGTACTCATTAAAATATGTCACATTACCGATGAACGTGCTGTTGTAGAAGTTGTGATTGTCCTGCAAAGAAATATCGTATTAAACTACAATGTTCGGAGACATCGTACTAAACATGGTAATTATATGACTAGCTATTACATATCCGTAGGTATTTGCGTTTGACGAACAACGTACGCTTGTTATGTGAGTGGGTAGCGATATAGAAATGTATACTTACATAAGTCAGACTGGTCAAGTTTTGTTCCGCCTTGATTGTTTCAGGCGTTTCCCTGAACACGTCGCTCGTATCTGTAACAATGCACAATGCGATTATATTATCGGGCGTATCATCGAAAGCCCGTGACCATTATTGAGTCGAAGCGATGAGGAAAAAAACATTCAAAGTGCGTTTAAATAGCGTGCTGATTAACTGGTTAACCTTGCGATAATGACAGTGTAGCAGACTCAGAAGTAGTCAGTGTAGTCCAACGAAGCCAATAAAAGGCTGCGTCCGCGGGCCCGATGCTAATATTCCCCTTTTTTTATCGGCGCCACGCCGCGAATACGATATTGCTGTCGCGGTAATAAAATCTTGACAAGCAGGTTTGTACTATTCCTTATATCTTCTATGTACTGTTAGTGGCTTTGACATGCCTTTACGTCTCCGCTGACGGGTCCGCGAGTGCGAGTGTCGCTAATAACCGGTCGTATTAGAAATTTAAAATAGATATTTATTTTTTAAATACCATTAATATGCGAGTGTTGATCGGTGTCAAACGGGGCAAAGACAGTAGTTTGTTACATGGACTGTATGTAGATCTTGATCGCACATCTATCACAATCTCAAGCCCATTCAGTAATCTGTTATTCAAACACATCACCATCGTTGGACTAATTTGTATGGAAAATAATCCTCCCCTAAGGAGTTTTTGCCTGTAATTGGAACGCTGGGCTGGGACAGTATTGCAAAGGATGACGTCTCGTGCCGCTTGCGCTGTTTCCTATAAACCAAAACATTTAGCTGTGCCTAGGCAAGTCGCCTCATATCGCGATAAGCCAACGCCGGCTTTAGTTGACTCTACGTCACATTGGTATTCCGGCACGGGGTCGGGGAATGTATTCTTTCTCCGCTCGGATACGGATTACACACAAACGAAGCGGACATACATTCATATATGCACGTCAGGTGCCTCATAGGGTAGGAACAAAGCACCGAATGCCAAATGCTATCCCGAAAGACCTGCGGTGCTACAGCTGCATTCACGCCTGTCTTCATACAGGTCCGCCGGATTTCTTCTGATTCCCTCATGGACCAACAGCTGGGCTATTTGGTATCTGACCTGTTCTGTTATTCATCTAATAGTATCCAGTCTAATACAGTTTTGTAATCATGAGGTATCAATCATTTTGATTCCGTTGAAAAAATATTATCAAACACGTTCAAATTCATTACGGTTCACATTAATATGTAAACTTGTCCATTAGAAACATGTTACGGCATTCACTTTGTAGTTTCAGAAGAAGCTTTAGTGACGACGGGCTCACAGGTAATCCTCGCAACTCAAGCTACTTAGTGCTACATAAAAGGATACAATCAATTAATCAGAAATACACTAAGAAAGATTGTAAGTGAATTTCAGAGAACTATCTGTGCTGTAATCTAATAAAATAACGTTGCCACAATATGTAGTATATCTTAATTAAGTGCGTATAAACTTTCAAGAAATTAAAATGCAAAATGTTTTTTTTTTCAATATCTACATATCGTTAAAAAGTCTAACAATCAAATATCATGATATTTCGGCGCTTGATATTGTGATTTAACCGTTTCTCATACGTAAAATACATTGATTTATAGGACTTCCCAAACACGTTGCTGGGGGAGTCAGAACTCTACGAAATTAATGCCCGTGTAGGAAAGGGGTTTAATGAATGTAGAAGTACTTCAGATCAGTAAACTACTCCGTAAAGGACCTGGCGTGATAGTAGAATCATGGAAAGACTTCGAAAGAAGCTTACTGGCGTTCTGACATTTCGAAACATAGTTTGCCAATGTTTTATTTGCGTCTTGTGAACACCTATGCAAGCTGTTGGAACACGGTGTTCATGCTATAGGATGACAGAATATTGTTTGTTTTGTTCTACATACATGAGAGAATCTGTCAAGAACTCGAATCAAACAACAGACGGAACATGACAACGAAACAAGAGATAGATGGTTTAAGGCGGTTCGATAAAATACGGTGTTTTTATAGACCTAACAACTGTTCTACAACTGTATTTACTATTTAAGATTATTTTGAAATATTCAACATAAAGGTGAGTAGGCACGTTCCAGGCAAGCGTGTTACATCCCGCTTAACAACCAGTAGGAGACATGGTGATCAAACACAAGACTAGTGTTACTAGAAAAACTTTCAGCATATTCATGGAGATATTTCAAGCTCAAATGTAAATAATAATAATATCAATCTCGGTATATTCTCAGACTATCATTTGAATACAAAGTAGGCAGAGTCAGTGTTATGCTAAACGTATGGCTGACGAAATACAAAACACGTATATACAAATATATACTTATATAGATACATTTTTTTACCTTCAGACGCAGAACACATATTTGTTCTAATTGGAAATCGAACCCATGATCCGCGGAGCAACAGTCAAGTACATAATCCACTGACCCAATAGGTCAGTCGTCTAAGAAGGGTTCCTTACAAAATAACAGACCTGTACAGACAATGAATTAGTTCACACTTTTCTCGCCGTATATGTACGTACATGGTGCCGGCGACAGTACAGAGTAGTTTTATATCCATCTATCGGCCTTCACAAGTCCCCTGCGGAACATATATGTCACTAATCGGTGACACTACGCCCGGCCCTGGGCCTTTTTAAACCAGCTGCATCCAGCTGTATCTTAAGGTCATAATAGAAATCACAATATATTTAAAGGGTAAAAACGAAACTGCTATATGGATTCCATTCCTTCCTCAGAATTCTCGTTCCTCCTTCCATCCATCCATCAGCTTTTAGAAATCCACCGCTGGAAGTTTATATACTCACTGTCAATGTCAGGCTGTATAGGGTCGCTGACTTTGGACGCAGTGCCGCTGAAGATGATGGACCGTTGGCCCGTGCCGTTGTAGCCGAACAGCGGCGTTTGCGTCACCACTGCCGATGGGGGAGAGGCTAAAATCATACTTCCGTTAATGCCTTATATCACGTAGTAGGAACACACATACATACGAGTACATAACCTACAGACACTGAAAAACTAATCTATAAAAAGAGAAAAACAATGATAAGTACAGGTAGCATAGTATTGATGGCTCATCGCTTACGAGTATCGGACGTAGACAATGGAATTTTTTCGCATTATAAACATTTGAAAGGAGATTCGCTTACAGATTGAGTTGGTTCGCTTCGCCTCGTACAATTGTATAGTAGCGGTTGTAAATGGAATTGCAGTGCTGTGACAAATTAGGGTGCGCGAGCGCCGGTAATATGAATGGCTTCAATTGAGATCGACGTCACGGACTGAATGACGCTTCGACATATCGATCGACTATTAAGGTCGGAACAGAGGGAGCTGTAATATACATTGCTATTTTGTGCTACAATTTTATAGCAAACGAAAACAGACAGTAGTTAAGATAAAATATACGTATCTGAGCAACAATATGTCATGCTATACCGAGATGTCTTGCTATATCTGTTCACATAAACGTAAGAAATATAATATATATATTATAGATACATGTGCTAGTCGAACGTTACAATAGTAAATAAATTTTGACATATGCGCCTTGCTTTATTATATCTCCGTCTGTGGCGACCTTTATTTGTATACGTGCATAACGCTAACGCGATTCATTGGCTGACTGATTGGCCCCACGTATGCGAGCATGCCCCAGTTGTTTCTATTATATATTAAGTACTTTATAGCTTTGAAATTATATGACATAACATCTCTCCTGTATTTCCCCAATGGATAAGGCAGAGGATTGTAGTACTGCCACTTTTAAAGGGTTATGTTTTACGTCCCATTGCAGAGTGGGTGAGACTATTGCCATATACCGCCCAAAAATCCAGACTCAAAGCTATTACTAGGAATTACAATTAGAAAAACCCAATAATACTTTGCCCGGCCCGGGAATCGAACCCGATTTTCATGCTCAGCAATCACATGTGTAACCATTGGGCCAACGAGGTAGTTTTGAGAAGTATGAATACATTATGAAGCCGATATACACTTATGATGTAAATACAATAAAATTCGCCTTTAGAAGAGCTCTGCGTAACATGTAGTAACGCATTCTATTGAAAAGCTGTTATGATATCACTCGGGTTAGTTTGCACAATTGGTTTTGTTAAGTTATAAACACAAGTGGCACTGCGTCTTCGGACTTATGATTCTGTAAAACATTCGCATTTCAAGCCAATGCGTCCATATTGTTATTAATAAATGTAACTCAGCTATGCGCGATCAATTAAACTACATATGAATACAAGTCCTCATGGTACACAAATGTGTTTTAATAATAACAACAGATGATGAAATACGTATATAAATATTTAAATACATGCATATATAGATGATGACGCAGTTTTATTTTGGTGATCAAATACTGGTCGCAATCTACGAGTATTTGTTCTAGATGGGAATCGAACCCACAAATGCTGAGCAGTTATGTTCACCAACCACCGAAGTAAGGCTTTGTTCCATTACTAAATTCAATAATGGATAATTTATGTTATATTTATTTCCCACCATTTAATATATCCACTTTCCTCATAAAACGTCGAAGATGCGGAGCATATTTGAATAACAGCGATTACATGTTGCATACGTCTAAAACCCGTTTTTAAATAGTTTAAATATCAGATTTCTCTGATAGCGGTGTTGGATCGCAAGACATCTGTATCGACTAATATTTTAATTTTCCTTCTTACTCATGAACGCATACATTTATTAATTTATCCTTAAGTGGCAAGAACACGTGTGCCCCGCGACTAAAAAACTTTGTTAAACTGACACACGGTTTTATTTAAAAAGATCATTCAATGACACTTGGTATTCATTACGCACAGCTGAAATGTTTTAAAACTGCAAGTAGTAACATGAAACACGATATGCATCAATAGTACATCAATAGTACAATACATAAATATCTGAAAAATGATGTTTTTAAACGTTCAAATAATATTATTTTACACATTCGTGTTATTAAGTAAGAAATATTTACAGGATCAATAATTGCGACATTGGTACGTCGTTCCCAGTGTCAATTATTGCTTCTCAATGGTCACCAAGCAAACACAATTATCTCTACCGAACTATGACGGAATTATCTTTTGCTATACTCAGCTCCGTTCAAATAATAATTAGTGACGAGCGCCTAGCAATTAAATAATGAGACATTTTAAGACGTGAGTGAATGGAGACGATGCGGAACATTTTTATTTTATTTTATCACTTAAATGAAGATGTTATGTCTTTCTACGTGTCTTCTTTTAAATATATTAGAAATATGTCTAAAAATTAAGATAACCAATACATTAAGATATAGTGTTCAGGAGGAGTGGATGTGGAGGAAGCGCGGCAGGTCTACAGCAGGTATAGGGATATTTGACCCTCCGCGCTCTCTGAGTATCCCGTAAGCGATTTGGCGTGAAGATATGTAAGTTGGTACATCGAATTGTATTTAATTTTAATTTCTGTAACTTTACGAATTAGTAACCTTCATCAACTCGTCTTCAATACAAAATCACCTTTTGCGAGCACATACTCATGAATATGCGCTGGATGTCACTGACTATGACAGCCATGTTAGTGTTAAAGGGATCGTCATAACCGTATACGGAAATGACACTCGTATGTAAGTTTGAAAACAAATGCTAGCGGCCTTAAAGTGTTGTATAAAACATAACCGTGATTTTTTTGTCAAACAAAAACCAGTAATATGTTTAATACCTTAAGACATAACAGTGACATAAAAATATCGTTGCCTCCGTAATAAAATATAACGAATTTGATAGAAACTACGCGATATATATACATGTGTTTCTGAAACGAATAAATTGTGATGCAATATCAATAGGATACCTACTTTTGATGTTCAGTTACTCTTGCCCGACCGACGGGTACAACCACACATGTGTATGAACTGAACTTTGGAGTTGTAATATAGCACTTCGACAATAATACAATCGACATGGATGTTCGAAGAATACACTCAAAAAAGCATATGTTTGAAGTGGTAACGTCATCCAGTGGTTCTACGCCCAAAGTCATACTTTGTCTATTTCGGCTGGTAACAAGCGGAAACCTAGAGAGTATACAGAAGACAAGATACACCAATGTTTCGATAACGTGACTTTATTTCTATGTATGCGACGTCATATCTTCATTTTTATCTGATCCGTGCCTCGAGGATGCTAGTATATTCGTAGAACAAACACACGAGTAATTAACCCAAGGTCGCAACTAACAACCGCGTCAATTAAGTACTGAAATAATCCTGCGAAATATATATAATAAACGTAAAGGAAACAAATTTTTCTTATACACACATACACGTATTGAGATGTCCTTGAGGCACTTCTCGTGTACGTAGGTGCGCATCTCGTAGCCGCGTCACGAGTGCGACCGACTCTATCTAAACTAGACGTTACGTAGTTTCCATCTAGTCATTCGATGTGAATACAGTTAGCAGCGGAGTGGTGATTCCACTTATATTTACACATTGTTCGCAATGTTACACGAAACCCGTCACATGACAGAAACACGAAGGTTATCGCCGCTAAGGTTACGCTAGACTGGGACATCAGCATCAACCGCTTTGGCGACTTTTACTTATCTTAGAAAGCAGACATTCGACAAACGGTTCGCTAAAAAAATTTAAAACCAACCTCTAAAGTTAACAAATCTAATGATCTATAGTAGTGCTCGATACTATTTGATTTATTAAAGGATTTTTTGTTCAAATTTATTCATTATCATTAGCGGATTGATTGTATTGCATACCAAACAGGGCCGTGCGCTGTAAACAAAGAAGTGATGCACGCAGATTGTACGCTACCTGCACACAATGTCGTTAGAGACGCGGAGAAGTGACTCAGAAACAAACACTTGCCACCCTACACTGGTCCCAACATTGGCTACCATCACAGTCACGACAATTATTGATGCAACCTATCGTTATTGATACTGTATGTCCAGTCTAGAAACAATCAAAACATGTAGCATAATTACTAGCCTATTTCCGTCCACTGCTGGACATTGGTCTCTCCAATAGCAGCGAAAAATAAGTATATCCCTCAGTAAAATTCTATATACGTGGGAGTACGTCACTCCTCTGCCTACACCCATGGAGAAATATAAAAGCCTATTCAGCAAACTATAAGATTTAACAGATTTTAGCGAATAGTGTACTACAAACAAACAAAATGTCAAACAAAGTAATAAATAGCAGAATATTATGTAATATAATGATATATGTATGTATATTTTGTAGATAGAACGAGCGAGCGTTTTAATACCGGCTAAAATAAACAGTCCTCGAGCAAACATTATGCATGCAGTGTTCAAAGTAAGATTAATTAAGGGGCTGCATGATACGACTTAATGAATATGTACCGGAAAAATCAGGTCGGGCGTTTTATTAAATAGGGCCTTCGAGCACCTAGAGTTCGAGTAATCGATTATATAAACCCGGCAAAATTATAAACGTAATATTATTTATTACTCTCACAGTTTTAATAATACGATAAGAATGTTTTTAAAACGTTCAATAACATTAAAAGTATCGTAATTTTATGTTTAATTATACTTTGCCCCCGGCATTTGAGGTTCACCTTATGTTTTATGCGTCGGCATCAACCAGCGCCGGCTGTGTACGAATTCAATTTACTAATAAAAGAAAAAGTTTGTATCGCAAGTGAAAAATATAATTAATATAAAAATTATTTTGAGGCGTTAAATTTAAATAAAAACACTCCACACACTACAGGCATTTGTCATTTTCATTGTTTCTCCCAGGTATAAAATGTATTTTTGTACAATATTAACATTTATTTAAATTAATAATGAATTGGAGACAATAAGTAATCTGCAATCGATAAAAATGGTTCTTTTAGGCCTATGAAGAATCTACAATTTTCTAGTACATTGTTCGAATGTATCTCTTAAGACTTAGTCAGCGTTAGCCGTGTAAGCAAAAACAAAGAGTGTTCATTTGACTAAACACGATCGCAGTTCAGTCGTTTTGAGCAAATTATACGCGCTAGCATTCTTCATTTACGAGGGGTGATCAAAAAGTAATGATAATCGGATATTTCTAGTACGCATAAAAATCTAAACAAAATTTTTTTGCTTGCTTTGTTGCACTAGGTTGGCACAAAAATGTCATATAATTAGCTCACGGTTTTCGGAAAATACATTCATTTAAATACGAACCACCGAAGAGATAACATCGCAATGGAGATAAACGAAGTTAGAGTTGTCATTTTTGCTTGAAAAAAATGTCTACCAAGGAGATCCATAGTGACTTGGTGGAAACATTGGAGGACTCTGCTCCTCCATATTCTACAGTTGCACGCTGGACTAGGGGGTTTAAGCTGGGCAGAACATCGACTGAAGATAAAGATTGGGAAGGACGGCCATCCACGTCCCTCACTGATGAAAACGTGAAAAAAGTAGATGTTATATTGTCAGATCGGAGAGTCACCATCAAGCATGTAGCTGAGGTCACAGGAATCGGATATGACAGCGTTCAAAAAATCATTGTGAAGGAATTGCATATGAAAAAGGTCTCGGCGCGTTGGGTATCCAGAA
>DWJK01006221.1:0-10625 GCA_018248815.1 Croniades pieria auraria | reverse complement strand
TGTACCAGTTAAATTTACGGTTCACTATGGAATAGATGGTGAGTCTATTGCCATACACCGAATAAATATAATAAAATAGAAAATGCTAGAAAAAGTCAAAACCATAAAGAGTTCAAGCACGTTCAGCTGAGTAAGAAGACTTGCTGAAGTTGAAGATTAATAGAGCATTCCACCTGACATTAAGTTTTACCTCTTCAACGAATCGAATATCTGTGACAATATTTTTAAAAATGATAAAATTGAACGAAATCTTTAGTTTTCGGAACTGTGGCTTAGTCTGGTTTGAATATCTCGATTTTCGTATTGAATACCCTTTGTTTACAAAAATCTACTTTCGTGCAAAGCGTTTCAGGCGTCAGATATAGACTTCGATTTAGACGTTTCACTTGAAGTATATTAGTTCTTAAAGTACCTTCATTGAATAGGTTTCTTTTGCTAACTTTGGACTAATAGTCTTATGGTATTTGACAGTAGTATCCGAGCATTGGAAATATATTTCTCCGAACTTTTTCTGATTGACTGCCTCGTTAGTCGAGTGGTTGCAAGCGCGACTGCTGAACGGAAGGTCCTGGGTTCAAATCCCTTTTCTAGTTTAGCATTTCTAGTAGTGACTGGATCAGAGCTCGGTGTATGGCAATAGGCTCGCATCTACTCCATGGTAATTTAACGTAACTGGTGAAACGTGGGAATGTACTACACTCCTTTGGCTACCCCGTCGGGGATTACAGGCATGATGTTACGTTTACATGATTTCTTTGCTGAATAAATATCTATAAAACAAACGCAATACTAAAAAATCACATTGTATATCATTTAGTAGTGTTAGCTTAAAACACAAGCATTGTGAAACTACACATATTTATAGATAAAAATATATACCTGGAAGAAACCCTAATAAATACAATAAAAAACGTAACATTTATTAAAATGTCGTTTAGAAACATTTGTATAGAGAATTCAAACAAATGACAGTAACATTGCTAGAAAACTAATAAGTGAAAAGCAAGAAGTCGAGGAACTCTAACAGTAAAAGATATAAATCTTCTCAGAGTGAGCTTAATGCATAAAACATTTCGAAGCCACTGGATGCAATCATATGAAGCTAGCATCCGTTAAATTTAAATAAAGTGGAGACATTTTGAGAGACCATATACCGTTCACATGACTTGTGATGTACCTAAAATATACATTTGATTATGCCTTAATATTTCTCCAAATAGGCAATTCTTTATAAATGATTAAAAATATCTGATCCGATCTCATTTTTTGTTTTAGGAAATCACAGTTTGTAAAAGATAGCAAGACCTAATTTTTTAATGAAATGTGACACATATTGTCTGACACATAGTGTCATGCAGAGAATTGCTAAATCGACTGCTGACGATACAGAACGTTGTGTCAAAAACCGAATTGTTTTAAATATTAAAGCGTACCTATTACTTTTAATTATTTTTTAAAGATTAATTAAAAATAAAAACTACTTCGCTTTGACAAATGACTTTTAATATATTCCAAATTCTTTATATGGTAAATTTAGGTAATTTACCGTTGATACGAATTTTTTTTAACTTTATTCCATTATTAATCATATTACTATAATTATTATTTTTAGTACTAGTGATTTATCAGTGTTTGAAATTTAACCGTTATTATTGCGGGACGTACACGAAACTGATGAAACGTGACAGCGATCTACACTCCTCTGCTTACCCCTTCGGTGACTACAGGCGTGATGGTACATTTTGCACGGTCCTTTATTTAATTTTTAAGTATGCCACCCTGCGCACGGTATTCTTAAAAAGCCCATTAATCTGGCATTTATTACAATCGGGATTAGCGTGTTTTGCAATTATGCGTTAGGTACTGCCGCGTTTGGCCCTAATCGGCTCAATTACTGGTTTATTACCACGGTCTATAACTGGATGTACTGTGCAAATAATCCGATTGTGTTTTGATAATTTTAATAACAGTTAACGGAATATAATGTCCGGGTATATTTAGAGTAACACCTCTGCGGTCTACTTGGAATGATGAGTTGCAAAAGAAATGCCTATTTCCAAGACAAGACTGCTACAGGATGATGATGATAATAAACAAAGAACGGAATCTTTGACAATTATTCCTGAAAGTTTCGGATTTCTTACCACAATCGAAAACTCGGATTTCAAACGATAAAGAAATGGAAAAATTTAGTCATTTCATTAAAAACAAGTTATCAAAGCAAAGCAAAAAGATCATGTCATTTAAGAAAACTAATGAATGGAATCCGGTTATTTTTAAATTTATACTTTAAATGGCCCTGTTGAGTTCATTGTCATTACCAAAAGGGGACCTATTATTAGCAAACACGCAAACGCCGATTAAACAACGATTCTTTAGCTATTATGGTTATTTAAATGACTCACGGTTTTGGATTTGAACCATATTATACAATTATTCTGGTGAAACGCGGAGGTGTACTACACTCCTCTGCGTACACCATCGGCGATTACAAGGGTGATGTTACGCTTAAAAATATCGTTTTATCACCATCAGTATTATCCACGTTAAGCTCATTTCAATAAACACCCCACATAGCCGTACAATAGCCCATACAGTTTAGTGATTCAATTAAAACATCCACTAACCAATTATTTTCCGCAAAATAATTATAACGCTATTCCTGGAACTAACTGCCACTAAAGAATTAAGCGGTATTTTGCTATGTGAATACGATTGTTTTAAAACGGCATTTCCTATTTTATGTTATCACTATAATACAAAATTCCTATGTTTGGTTACGAAGTTTGTTACTTAATTCCCCCAGGAGTTCCACCGTAATCTTTAGGAATAGCAACACATCTGAGAGTGAGCTCACGTAATCTCAGTCTCAGCTTGTCAGTCTCATCTCATTACATCACACTGATATTGGATGGATCCAGACTACAGTTGCCACATCTTCACATGAACTGCATACGTGTTTTTCCACGTTTGAATTTCGTTCTATAACATCGTTCCATAATTACAAATAGGCAATATCTTCTAATATCATTATTTATTGTTATAGGGGTAGGTTGAGGGTACTGAATGCCAAATATCTATTCATAAACTCTTAGCGTGTTTATTCTACATTCATCACTGTCCATACATGCACGCCTGTTTCTGAGATTCTTAATATTTCCTGTTAACTTATCTCCAGCTGTTCTAATAGGGGAAATTCACTTGAATAGTGAAGAACGATGGAGTTATATAGGACTTGATAAATTGTCTGTAAGTGCAAAAGTAAAAGCGAAGTTGCGACCGCATCAGTGACGGAAGCATCTTGGAACTAACTATCCTGGATGTGTTCTGATGCGGGAAAATAAATATTTAAAGCTATAGCAAATTTTATTTGGAAACAACATTATCATGTTAGGGATTACGAATAGCATTTTAGGTTCAAACAATTGAAAATCAAATTAAAAAAACTCGTATACGTAAACCATCAAACAAATAACATACATTCAATTACAGTTAAAAATACAATGAAACATATCTCTACTCTTATCGACTTTAAAACTTCGATAATAGGAGTTTGATACGAGAATAATCGAACATGAGTTAGCTGATCATATATTTAAATATTCGGTCGTTCTCATCTGTTCCTAATTACCTTTTATTAACTTCAAATACCAGAGCATATTTTTGACACTTTAATTGACAATGGATCTAGCTAGACTTAGTAAGTTTAATATCGATATATATTAATAGAACGCTGATAAATGATGTAATAGATACATATTGTCTCGTCTATTTTCGATAGGAATAGGCGGATACTAAGGATATTCACCTGATACGATCTTGGCGCACTAATTTCCTCTCTTCTACTTTCATTACACTCGTCACAGATGTTCGTCTGTTAAAAGAACTTTATTCGGCCCTCTTTCAAGACGTCTCTGATTTCGTCGAAGTATGTTCTCTTAAAGAGTAAAGAGAATAAAAGTGTCAGATTAAAACTATCATAACATTTCCAGCGCCTCTATCTTGTAAAGTGTAGCCTAATATCGGCGACAACGGAACGATACATCAGGCGGCGGCAAATAAAGATGGATCGCGTTGGATATTGGCGAGTGCTTGGCGATGTTTGCTCAGGGTTTGGTGGTTAATGGGCCAGAATGGCCGTGGAGATACTTGTTGTTTGCGACTTTGATGTTGAAATAAAATAGTACGTCGCATGTATCAGTAAATACAGTTTCACTGTTTCATACGCTTAAATTCTAATGTCTAAAATGCAGAAATGTTAGGCTGATAAATAAAATGTAAGTCATTGATTAAAAACTTTAAAATTTGATAATTCAGGCATTCGACTTTATCCATAATATTTATAGCCACGTACGTTTTGCTTAATATTAAAATTGAATTTTGAAATCCATTGCCAGAAAATTTTAAGTCCGAAACAAAGGGAAATATTAATAATTTATAACACAATGGCTGCCTGCTGTCTATAGCTGTTACATGCATCAGTTACGCCGCGACAAAATACGAACTAAGCCGAATTTAAATTTAAATTTTATTCCAATTTCATCACCAGAATTGTGTGTGTAATAAAATTTCAATGCTTTTTGCCGTTTAAATAATAATCTGTGGCGATTTTTGGTAAACAATTTCATCCTAATAACAATTAATTTGAATGATATTCATTAATAGTCTGTGGTCCGTGTCAGTGGACCGAAGCCACAGATAAATAAAGACAAATGGTGCTTATTCATGCGATGCGTTCAAATTAATGAACTTGAATAATCCGATGGATGGTTTAGAACATGGATAGTAGTAAAATATTGTTACCGTCGTTTGTCTATTTCAATGTTTAACGATTTGTGTTTATTTGGCGTTCGTTTATTAATGAACTGTAGTATTTGCTAACTTAAATTAATTAATGTTTCCATATTCACGAATATACGTACATATTAAAAGTATGTTGTTATATACGATTTGCAACAAATTCAAACATCACAGGGCGTGATATAACATTTGTATTAAAATATCATTGCTATAATTATATTATGTAAAGAACCTTAATAAAAATATTCCATGTTTTTCGAAATTATTAAACAATAAAAATGAAGTTTACCTACAACTCCAGATATTGGCGGCAAGATCTCTTGAATAATTTAATTATAACCTCTCAATAAATTAGATACAGAATGTAAAATGTATCACACCTAAAAAGCTCTTTTCTCCATCATCTTAATCAATTCAAAGTTGCACGTATTAAAACAAATATCATAAGGATCACCTCATCTATTAGTCAAAACAAAATTCAGCTGATAATCAGCTCTCTTAGCTCTTGGGTCACAAATCACAACAGAAATCCCATAGTATAAACACCCATATAAATAATATCCCACAATATAAGTCTTAGTGTATTCTCTTATTCTCTCCCTAATGTGTCTGAGTTTACAATATATTAAGTTGATATTGTAGGACGAAAATTGTACATGAATCAATATAAAACTTTAATAGTTATATTCAAACCAAGTACACTTCTATGTTACCGTAAGTAAACAGAACATGGTGTAAGCAACCCCCCCCCCCCCTCTCCTTCCCTCTACCTTTGCCGTCTTCTGTAACAATTAATTGCCGCGCACCGATACCCAGGTTATTCCAGCTCCGTACAATGGGACTAATTAGTGTCGCTAGAAATGGAAGCAAGCGAAGTGGAAGTAAAATTTTACACGAGTAAAGGTTATTGTTGCCATGGAAACCAAAGATGTACAAAATGTACGAAAGATGGGAAGGTATTAAAGTGAGAAATAAGAAAAAGAACAATACCTTGCCTTTAAAATGTTGTTGAGTCGTTTGTCTTGAATTTGTTAGTTTGCAACGTACGCACTGGGTTACATCTCCTTTTGCTGCTATTCAGCCATTGTTGTATAATTTTCAGTTATTACTGGTTAATTAACTTTTCGTTATTATTGTCCAATTCATCAGGTTTAGGCAGTTATAATTATAATGAATAAGGTGTTATACCTTTGACCGGAAACAATAATTTATGGTCAGCACTAACCACTCACCACCAAATAAGGTGTAACCTGAATAAAAACAATTAAGAGCAGGCTCAGTGGAGTGCCTTGCGAGACCCCAACGGCTCTCAGAAGGAAGGAGTCACCTAGTGATGGCCATGAAGGCCAGTATTTCTCTTTGGTGCTCAAAGGAATGGAACAAAGAAAATTTCCATTTATTATCATTTATTTAAGCCCAAAACAATACTGACCATACAAGTGAAGATCAAGCCATGAAAATGATATAACATAAAAAACGATTTCGTGTAACCAGATCAAATCATCCAAACAATTCCATAAAACACTGCCAGACCTATGAAAGTAATCTAAAAAGACGATAATAGATGAAATCCATACAGACATGCAGACATCTCTCCACATTATATATGCGCCAACCCACCCTACAAACGCTCTGAATAGATCAAGAACTATTCGAAAACCATTCATGCATTTATGCATGAATTTTTCTCAATTGTTACGAGCTTCGACACAAAACACCAATATACATTCTGTCGCCCACATCCTTAAAAGAATGGATTAGAACTCAAATTCCCATGACCCGGCGGTAATGTTGAACTTGTTTCCTTTAAACGACTTACAATAACATTTTGCACTTCCCACAGTTCTTATTGCGTCGAGATAGATTTTGCTTTATACAATTCGGATATAATTTAAGCTGCTATTGTCAATGGAAGAGTAACTTTTTTCTACATTGTATTCGTCCCGAGTACTGATCTTTCTATTGTAATGTCCTTTTAATATTTGAGATCGACCACACACAGTGGTTTCAAGATAAAATTTACCAGAATTAAGAATTATGTTTATATCTAAATGATCCCCAGTACTTACTACCCTATGAGGTTTTAGAATGGAACAATTAGCTACGTCATGAAAGTAACGTATCTCCTCCGTCTTTTCAAATGAGAGGAATTTTTATATACTTTTAAGCTTTTGTTACCCGCTGTAACCAGTGAAATTACTTGTCACTCATATTAACAATGTACTGTCAAGAATGGACACATTAATAGTCCAACTCTAACACTACCATTAATTACCAATGGTACCAATTAATAGGTACTAAGTTATATTTTCCTATTAAATGTTTCGTGAATTTTTATACAAATGATTAGAAATGTACCGGCTTAACTCACCGTCTTCGTCGCGACCTCGCTGCAAGCGGCGAGAGTTCACGAGGAAGGACCTCGTACAAGTCCGAAACTAGTCGGCCAATCTCGAAAAATGTACGTGAGTTAAACCAGTACATTTTTAATCATGTGTCGTTGTTATAATCTCGTTATTAAATAATTTTAAATAAAGTAATTAATATTAATATTCCGCTTAGACCTTCGAAGGCGGTTGCAGGTAGGACTGGACTTCCTTCTCTTTACAACAAAAGGATCATAAGATCTGAATTGGCTTGCAGTCAATCAAAGACGATTGTTTTTTCAAAATTGGCACAGCACAGCTGTAGCACAGCTGATACCATTCTGTTTATTGGGAGTTCAAATACCATCCTAAAAGTTATCAAAAGAGTTATAAAATAGTAATCTAATAATAACTGAAAACTCCCAATAACCTAATTCAGTAATATTGTATAAAAGAAAAATAACCCATCATTGTAATTTATTCTGTACAAAACTTCTGTACGTAGAACTTATATAGTCAATTTACAGATAGAAAAAATGTTGCTGCCCATCAAACAAAAATTTGTCCTGTATAGGAATCGAACCACAGTCCAGCTCAAAAGTTAGGTACATTAATTCAATAACTCCACCGTCCTTGCAACGAGTCTCTCAAACGTGCACAATAGCAAACAATAATGTATGAAGCCTGCTTTGCTTTACCTAAGTGCTTACTAGCAACGTTAGCTAACTTTACCTCCCAATACTGGCTCAGTCGTGATGTTTGCTCTCTCGACAACGGAACTTGTGCACGCGTCGCTACATCTCAAACAATGCTACTAAGAAAGAGCACTTAATACTGGGAAATTTCTTCCGATTCAGAACATACCAGCTGCCTTTGAAATATGTAATGGCTGTGAGCTAATCTTTTGGTGAATATTTTCGAGGTTTCAGTATGAAGGGGGAGGGGGGATACTATTCGTAAATTGCAAATTTTGATTTGATAACAGTCTATTGAAAAGAGAAGAAAAACGTTCTTATGTAACTATTTTACGCTCTCATACCCTTAAATTTTCTTCGCCATATTTTGTCAGTGAAAGGTTTCTGTTAAATTATCACTAAAAAACTCTTTTAATACTGTGTGGTCTTAAGCACATGAATAAAGCTCCAGGCAGGCATAGGTCTAAATCTAAATAACTAAACTATCACCGTCATAAATATCAAAACTATTTTGCATTTACCAAAATTGAATTTAAATTGATTTTATTACATACAAAATTGTAAGCAACTTTTTATTCCTACCCCCGCAAAACATAAAAATAAAACAAAGACTTGCGGAAATATGCGTTCAATAAAAACAATAATACAATATATTTATTTCTAATATATTACATCAAAATGAAACTATATACATATGTATGTATGTATATATATATATATATACCTACAACTGAACCCACAACCATACAGTTATGCATACCAAAATCAAAAGACTCAAGAAATAGAATTCTGTTCATGCATCACCTTTAAGCATTGTCACATATCTTCCAAAATCGCGACGCGGCAACGCAGCGAGACCACAGATCCTGTAGATCGAGTGCGCTTGGCACGCGACCAGTTGGGAACAAGTCGTGCCAGTTGGAACTTTCGGGAACTATGAAGATTTCAGCAGAGACAAAATACATTTGTTCTAAGCTACATCGTTATCCGCCCAGCACTAGCTAAGCCAGGTGAAAATCAATTTTGTGGTTGCATACGAAATCTACGTACCCGTAATTATCTAAACAAAAACACATTTCTTCAGAACTTGACTGTAAAGGAAACTAGTTTGATAATTAAAAAGAAATGCTTACATAAAGACCAATGTACCTTGAGTCCTAAAAGATATACTAAGAAAATAGTTAGAAATTTAGTGATAAAATCGCGTTTTATCGTGACCTGAACGCCATCTGATCTAAAAGCCATCACAAATCTTTTACATCGGAAACACTTGGCGGGGATATATTGCGCCGGTTAAAACTGGAGATATAAGTTTTATGTACCTGTCGGTATCGTTGCGAGTACGAAAGTAAAATGACAATACACAGGAATATGGGAATACTGGGTTCAAATCCTGCCACGCACCCTTTAATTAAACAGGTATGCACGTTTTAAGAGTAATCCATACAGTAACGGTGATAGAAAACCACGTGGAAGAACCTGTATATCTTATAATTCTCAATCATTTTCTCTAAGATATATGGAACTTGGCCACCTTCAGCCTTACCCTTATGATACTAAAAAGAATTCCGAATTTAACAGTAGATAAACAAAAGGCCTAGCGAGAATTACGACGACGATAATTAAGAATTTAACTAAGTAAAAGCAAATACACTCTCTCGGCGTTTCTTTCCAAGTCTTTAGACATTTTTCTCATTCCAAAGTGATAATAGATAAAATGCAAATATTTACAAACGGGAATTTGTATGCATATTTTGATAATATAATATGAATTTTTTGCTGGCAGCGGTTGGATCCGAAGGGCTGAAGAGCTCAGTGTCGTGCTATTGGAAAAGCATAGGCAGAAGAATAAGCTGATAATGATAATGATGAGAAGTTTGTAAGTCCCCAAGTCGAGACACTATTAAAAACAAAAATGCAGTTGCATTCAATGCAATGTACAAACGGAAGGTAGAAGCAGACGGCATAAATGAAACACGTAATATGACAACAGCTTCCATACTCGAATTCATATGTCGTATTGCAACCAATAGGAAATATGATTACAGTCAGAGCAGTCGACGTGCAATATGCTTGCACGACGCAAAATATTACTCGCGCAAAATATTTTGTAAACATTTTAATACACTTCAATATCACATTTTCAATGCCAATACTGACGGATACAGGTTTTGTAGAGGACCAAGACTCACCTGAACTTGACCAAATAGGTCATTAACTATACAATTGCAAATGTCTATGGACTGTCTCAGCGATTTGTGACTGCAAGTTTTCTACATTTATCAGGCACAAAGAAACACGTATTTTTCTAATAACAAACGCACGTAATAAATATTTAACGAGCTTTATCTGGACAAAAACTTACCACAAGGTGATCAGTTCCTGAATAACGTCAGCTGTGAATAAATAATTTAAGAGTGAATTTATTGCATCTACCGACGTCGCCCAATGAATTGATGGCTCCATACGTACCAAATATCGTTCTATTACTGAGGGTTTTGCAATCACGGAAGTCGTATTGAATTTTCTAGTAAATTTTGAAGTGACTTGGTAAGCACTGGCTTTTGTAATATATGCTTTTGGAATTCATTTTGCTGCGCCTGTGTACATAATAGAAACAGAATATGATTATAGAATGAAAGAAAGAAATAGTGAGTCGCTAAAAGTAATATAACATAATATCATGCAGCAGCAGTGATAGCCTAGTGGTTTGAAATTCGACCTCTCACTCCGGGAGACCGGGTTCAAATCCTAGCGCGCACCT
>DWJK01006220.1:0-10625 GCA_018248815.1 Croniades pieria auraria | reverse complement strand
GTAAAGAGGTGCGCGCCATGGATTTGAACCCAGCACCCCCGGAGTGAGAGGCTGAATTATTAACCACTAGGCTATCACTGTTTTCTTTTTATATAGTGATAATTGTTATTTATTTTTTCAAGGATGTATGTATGCTTTAGTATGGGGAGTTCCAAATTCGAATACAAATACGCTTAATCATCGTCATACATTTTTACATTTATCATTAATTCATGAAATTGGGAGAATAAATCGAGGCGAGAAATCTCTCAGTATCAATTTAAAATAGGAAAATAATTACCATGTTGCAGTAGGATTATAGGACAGTAATGAACAGACGTGGTATCATTCTTATTCACAAATCCGAAATCATTCACAGTTATAATCAAAAGGTAAACCATAATGAATGATATTTTGTATTATTCTAATTTTGAAAATAATATTTAAAAAATTAAAAAAAATAAATAATGTTTTTAATAAAAAAGTTCATTTAAAATGTCCTTGTCAGGCATGGTTTTCAAAACACTGGCAGCATTACCTCGCTGAATTAATAATGAATGATGTATATATTCATCATTTTACTACTTCCTTTAGTTAAAAATTAAAAAATTGAATGATTACTTCTTTCATATATCCTTAGACAAAAATAGTACCTGTTATGAAAGCTTTCAATTTCAAGACCTTGTTAGATAAATGATTAAGTTCGGAGCCACTGATAAAATATACTACAAAAGAATTGTCGCTAAACCCTCCACCGTCCATGGAACCAGGATAACTTACACCAATAACAGCGGCTTACTGATATATGGGACGAAATAATGCTGAAGTAACTGGCCAAGCTGTCCGCTTGCAGAAACTATCTAAAGCGAAAAAGCTGATAAATTCTGCTTTTACTGATCGAGAATATTCTACAACAGAATTTATTTTGGAATTTTTTTAGAAACGCTTGCCATATGATATAAAGAATCTACTCTTCATTGTACGGAACATCAGTATTCAGTAAGATTGATATTAGCCAGAGTTTAAAAAAAAAAATCATGATAATGAATGTCTAATTGTGACAACGGGATTTAGTAAATATATTAAAGTATAAAATATAAAATTTCGGTTAGAAAAGGTACAAACAATATAACGGTACAGAAATATTCCGAAAAATCACAAAAGTTTAAATTTATTTCATGGGTACTCTGTAGCGGCTAAAATTTGTATAAATATAAAAATAATATTCACCGACGTGAACATAAAATTAGCCGTTGCAGTTTTTTGGGAAATACTCCATTTTAAACTGTACATTACAGCTCGGCTAGTGTCAATGAGTCAAGAGCATAATCGTTCAGAGCGTGAAGAGGCAAGTTGGCGTGTGGTCAAAGTGCCATTAGTCTGGGTGTTTGTACAGCGCCCTCTAATGGTGGCCTCTCAACTCGCAATATATTGCGCCGCCGGCTTTATTGCATCCCCAGATTATTTAAACTGCTACCGAGGGCAATAATTTTAAGCATTTCACCCTCTTTTTATTATAAAACATCCGAGTAAACTTTGCTAAGATAATTTGATAGATATATCTGTTTTTCCTCTAACTGATGTTTTATGTGTTTTCATTAACTGATGTTTATTGTATTTATTAGATAAAACGACATTGGATATTTCTAGAAACCGAGTTTCCATTCTCCCGTCGTTTATTGAATCTAGAAACACAACTTTTATTCGATTCAAACGATCCTTGTTGCGGATAAAATTCTAAAAAGTGTGTTCCTTTAGAAGCCTAAAGGTATATTTGTTTTCCCAAAACATTAAATTCCCGGAGGGCTAAAGCCGAACTGAAATCGTGAGAAGTTATTATCGCAGTTTGGAAGAGTTTGAAGACGTATTTTGGAGAGGTTTGGCATTCTTCAAGCATACGTCGAGTATTGGAATAACTTTTGAAGATTACACGAGAATTCCATTATTGAGAAGAATCTACGTCTCATCCTACAAACAAGGCGCTTGCTTCTTCCTAACTATATTATCAGCGAACGCCTCTGAATTTTCCGACACATACTTGTCTGTATATAAATGAGTGGAGGTAACAAACACAAGTGAAGCAGAATCGTTACTTTGTGTTACGTATTCAGACTTCAAGGCTGCATGTTAAATTTATAATTCTGTAATAAAGTTATAAGCACGTGGTTCTAACGCTGAATCTTGACATAGTCGCAGTTTTAAGTTTATGATTCCTGAAGGCGATGTTTAAGAACAAAGACAAGTATTTTCTTCTTTATGAATTCTAATAAAAATATGTATAATAAATATAAGAAACACGGGATTATTAGAATTGGTACATTACAAAATGATTGGGACTGTTAAAATATCCAGGGTAGAATCAGTTTATTGGTAGGTATTTGAACGAAATTTTGTCGTTAAAAGTTTTAAAAACATTTTGAATAATATGCAATGTTATTGAATAATTGCGGTAAATTAGAACAATATTTGTTGCAGAATCATAAGTTTTAATTAGCATTTGTAGTGGTTTCACTTTGTAATTTTCTATATACTTTTGAAAATCGACCGTTGTTTCATCATCCTCAGACACTATATTTCTTCTTACCGTAAACACACGGCTGTGCTCCTAAACACGATAAATATGGGCGAGTAATCTTGAGTGAAAGTGGCCTCAGCACCGTTGCGGTTAGAGATAGCAAACGATCCATAAAATTAGGCCGCGCCGAACGGTCCATTGGTATATGAGTCCACGAGGTCACAGTAAACAATAATAATGATAATGTCGTGAGATATCTCCACACACTGCCATCTTATCCCCAGTTAAGCATCAAGAGAGTTTGTGCTGTGGCAACCAATGGCTGATAAACTACATGTAAATATACACTTGTACAGATATTGTTATATGCAAACACAGAGCAAATGCTGGTGGTCATTACACAAATATTTATTCTGGGTGGGAATCAAACCACGACCGCCAGCGCAACAGTTACGATTAATAGTCAACGGGCCAGTCAAATAATGGGTCAAAATTGAACCACATTAGCTCCTATAAACGATGATGTACCGTGTGTCTACCCGTAGCGATGTCGCCTGGACGTCGGAATTAGAGAGGGGGAATCTTTTGAGGAGGACAGGGCGCGATGGCGCTCATTGGGGGAGGCCTATGTCCAGCAGTGGACAGAGATAGGCTGATGACAATGACAATGACAAATCTTTTGACATTCAAGATTTTGTATCTGTTTTCACGTAGTTTATTAGAACGACCGAACCGTACTGGCATTGGGAATGGGAGTTATTGGAAGTTTCGCATGAAATAGAAAAATCTGTCGGTATAAGAGTTCTTCGTTATTGTAATATGGTAGGAGAAGCTTCTCTGAACTAGAGTGGGGTAGGAGCAGAACTTTGGGGGTGCTCGCTCGTTCTTGAAAGCTATAGACAGGTAATATTTTGTTCTGATTTCTTTAATAATGCTGTTAATTTTCCGGCAAGATTCTTTCGAGAGCAACTATCACTATTTTCATCTTAAGCATTATAAATGCGCTTACTAAACTATAATTCCGGTCCCCTCTTCCCTTCTGCGTCCTATCGGTTTTCGCGACCACGAACTAACCTTTGTGTGCGGTTAACTTAAGCGCACTAGCAAAAACGTAAACTAGTAGCGAAATAAAACAAACATTAATATGTTTTAACTCGTGCCCTATCTCTTATAGCGTGCACATATTTGCGGAATACCTGACCATGTACAGGATGCATGTAAACTCATTAATAAAACAGCTCCTTCGGTACACCAGCCGTCTCGCTATTAATATTTCGGAACTGAAAATACCAAGTTTCAGAACATTGCATTTTAGAATTTTTGCCTTGTTGATACGTAAATAAATTTTTAGCAAGCGCATCAGTTTGTTGGTGGTCTGCTAGTATTTAATATTTATGTGTAATTTTTTTGTCCTCTAGAGAGAAACATTTTTGTCTGTCAATGACTGCTTAATATCCAATTTAGAAAACTTTCTCACTTATGCTGGTTTTTAAATAACGTGTGGTTACTCTAATTATTTTTTATATATATGTGATAGGGTAGCGTTTGGCCGCGATATCTCCTGATGGTAAGTACAGATACGTTCTAAGATGGAGTACGAATGCCTAGGATGAGCCTAGTCACCCTTGGCTTGAAGAGTCCTGGGTTATATGTGTCCGGGAACACAGACGCCAGCAGGTGTTTCACATCTTGGCCGTCAGGATAAGAAACGCGGAACCAAACCCTTTGGTTCTGGCAATTGGTATATCAACCAGATAAGGATGGTAACCTGCTCTTCTTCAAGAGCTCCCGCTGATCGCAGCCAGGTCGCGATGGAGAGGTTTGATAGTAAAATCTCTTTACTATTGTGTAAATGCCAAATTTGTTCCTTATCCAGCAAAACGTTATATTATGCGAACACAATATATTTTTACGTCTTTCATATAAAACGAAAATGTATCTTATTCATCGGGACATGAAGATTAAGATATAAGACCCACATGTGCTGTTAAAATGAGGATTTTGTTTTAATCCTATTAAATGCGTAGATAGTACTAGTACGCGCCTACCGTCGTTTATCAAGATTTACTCGCTATGGCGTCTTATTGAATCTAGAAAATACGATAATTTGATATCGTATTTTCTAGAATAAATAAGACGATATCTATAATTAGATATCGATATCTATAATTCTGTATACGTGAACTGATGGCATTCCTAATTAACTTTAATAGATAATACAATGTGTAGAATACTTAATTCATGGAGTACCAGTGGTTTATAAAAAGGATCATTCATTCGGTGGTTCATTCGTTCCTTTATTAATTCATCGTTAGTTTATTCATTCTTTTCTTCTTTCGTTCGATTGTTTGTTCGTTTATTCATGAACAAATAATTAATATCACGAAATACACATATATCAGACATACTGTATGTACATTTATGGCAGCTGAATACTGTATACTGCCTAAAACAAACTATAATTTCGTTTTCTTCATGATCATAAATATTGATACGCTTTCAGTTGAATGAATGATAGTTAGAGCTATCAAAATGTATGAACGAAATGGATCCCAAAGGAAATTTACGCAAGAATTACGTAATATTATGCTATGTATTATTTTACTTTAATTATAATTATTCATAAATAAATATTAAAACATCTGTTGAGCGAATGGAATGATAAGTGAAATGAATAATGCATTAGATTTAAAAGCGAGAATGGTTGGTAAGAACTACTTGTCATTTTCTCTTGTTTGTTTATTATTATTTGGGGAAATAATCCTCGTGGTGAGTCGGCATCTCACTGATGATCTGTCGATTAAAACATGTTGGGTGGGCCGCAAGTAATAACCGTTTTATTTATCGGTTCGATGAATTAAGATTTGAATTAGATTTTATAATAAAAAGTTCTTAAGTGGCGATTGTTTATTAAGCGTTAATTGCAGTTATCTATCTCTTTCATCTGCATAGAAACTGCAAAGGAGAAAGGGCTATGTTATCCGGTCTCGATGGTTAGACTATAGTGATATTTAGTTCGGTTCGATTCAGTTATTAAATGCAATGAATAACTATATCTGTTATGTGCATATTACATGTGGTTTTCTAGAAACTGTTTAAGAATCGAAATCCGCATGTTATTCTGACCAAACTCTCGTCTTTCACCAGGGTCAAGTGACAGAACGTGGTATTCATTCGGCATTAAGTTTGTTACTATTTTATATTAATTTGTAACAATTATTATTATTTTATTACGCTAGCTTTTTTACGGGGTAGGCAGAGTGTAGCGAGTGACAAATATCTCTATCCTTACTGAGCTGAGGTACTTATTCTAAATTCAACATTCTTACGCTTACGCTTGTTCCGAAGACTTATGGCTTTCTCTTTACCCTGTATGTGACGTGACGGTGAAGGTAGGACTTTCGGTCTTCTCTGGGTGTTACAATCTTCTTCTTAGCGTGTCGATGACAAACACGTTCTATAACAAGTCCCTAAATGCTCGCTGGTGTTACAATAAAAGTAATACATTAATGTATGTATACAGTTACAGTGTAGAAGATTTTATTTTCTTCAGTTGTATTGTTGTTTGATAAAATGATAAACTAAAGAGATACTTCTCAACATTGTGCGTCATAAGCGTAAGGGTCGTTGGGGCCACCCCCGCGTACATTTGTTACGAATTTACATTTATATTAGGTAACTTTACGGGCTTACTTCTTTCTGGGGGCGGAACAGTTTTCAAATAAAATATCTGCTCTTTGATCTACAAATGAAAATTTAACACAAACATTCACTAAAAGAAAAGAATAATTATGAGAAAACTTGGGTATTTCACAAGACAGCACTGGGGTTAATGAAATATTTCAAGGTCACGTTTTAAATTTTCGGAATCGAAAATGTTCTTTTTTTAAATAAAAAAAGACATATTTAATATAAACACAATAAATATACTTCATCAACAATTATTAATTAAGAATGATTAAAAAATAATTTCATTTAATTTTACAGAAATAGGTTTAATATGAGTACTGCAATATTATAAGGAATTATTTCATATTTCTTTCATAATTCCGCGCTGGTATAAATTTAAATTTGGAATAAATTTTTAAAATATATTTTATTAATTTATTTTAACATTCCTTATAATTTTCGATTAGAACTCAACAGCCGGAAAATTCTTTCTGCCATTTCCCTGTACAGGAGTAGGTACTAGACGAGTAAACTCAGGTAATATAAATGTAAATGCAAAAGAGATGCACTCTGGGTCGCGTTCAGCTCGGAAAATGTTTAAAGTTTCTACGTACTTCAAATTATAACGTTAAGCATTTAGTTAGAGCTATTTCGACATGAATTTTTCACCTATAAGTTTTTTGTGAGACCAAGATTGACTCGCCTGACTTCTGATCAGGTCAGATACTGGCTGATGGGAGAGTCAGAAGTCTTCTAATTTGGGCGTGGGTGTAGGAAGGGAGCGATGATTGCAGAAGAGGCTCGCCAGGTGTGTAAAGTAAAAATTTTTAGCTCTCGGTGCTTTCTGCCTACCCGCTTAAGGAATATGACGGGTGGAATTGTGAATTCAGGTAAAAAGTCAATGAGATATAGCATTTTATTTCTTCGCTCTGGCGATATGCTAAAATTATTTGTTTTTCTTATATCTATAAACGTGTGACATTTTCATATTATCTTCTATCGTTGTTACAAAGTTCAACATCTTAATTGACGCTAATGTTAACTACATTGAACTTTAGTACTGAAGCGTAATTTTCAATCTCCATCTTAATTATTCCTCTCGATTAATTAACAAAGACGAATTAATTAATTAAGTTTTTTGATACAGCGTTTACAATTTCCGCTTACCGGAAGTGAAGGTTTCAAAATCAACTTTGGGAGTAATTCTGCAAAACCTCTAGTTGCTTTAGAGGGAATTATCCATTAGAAGTAATGTAATAAAAGTTAACACATTTATAATTGGTTTATTTATAAGTTTAATGAATAACATTGATGAAAAAACCAACAGGAAAGTTCGTCAGCTGTGGTTCTTTCATTATGATGTTCTCATTTTAAATATTTTAGAGGTTTGATAACTTTGGTTAAGGTACATTCATTGTATAACCTCTGTGATATCTTCTTATTAATAATTTTGGGCAACCCCTTATAATTATTATTTTAATTAGTTTACTGAATTCCGCACTCTTGCATTTGCTTCACGCTCAGCAGAGAGATAATTTAAGTAAAATTTTAAATTACCAATTTCATAATTTATGTGCAAAAGATATAAATTTGTTCTACAATCCAGTTCAGTTCTGCTATGAGAACATACCTGTGGTTTATTTTCATTTGACAGAGTTGTTTTCCCAACACATTTACATAGTACGCAAATAAATTATGCCGATTCAAGGATGTCGGTTCGTCGTTGTTCCACATGAATGCACTGCTGGCTGAGTTATTGCGGCTGATTTACGATCTGGCGCCAACTGGGTCAAGTTTAATCGCCTATCGTTTACAAGTTTATCAACAACGGGTTTCCTCACTAATGTTATGAAAATAAAAGCTCCCTTGCATGTTATGGACGTCATTATCATGGATCCATTTGTCGTTTTATTGTTAGACCTTTCACTCTATGGGATGTATGAAATAACTGGTAAAAAGTAAGAGTATCTAATGCAGTCCTCTTTCTACCCTTCGGAGAAATGCAGGCGTGAAGTGTTAATTTTTAGGCTATGTTATAGCTTGCCACGTCAGTAAAGGGTGGATTGGATCACTTCACACGCCTAAAACACCATTATTGGGCACTATAAGGTGCATTGGTTCCGTCACGTCCTTTTTAAAAAATAATGATATATTCACTGCCGACTATCACGTGACTCCGCCATTAATATTATTGGAAATTACTGATATAATATATAATATGTGTATGTATATTTTCGGTCAATAACATACGATGTATTAAATTTATTCGGTCCAGTGCACGTTGTGTCCTAAATAATTTTAGTAATCCCACCATAATTCCAATAAACAAAGATAGTTATTCAGTGATAAATTATTTGGAAATTATTCATATTATGCATATTGGAATTTTAATCATGTTTGAAATTTGGTATTATCACGTTTTATGAGCTCTTAATTGTAATGATATCGGGGCCTTTGTGAATTTGCTGTTTATTAAATGCTATTTCACTTTTAGCGCCATATTTATAAAGGTTTAAGTTACGAACGAGTATTGAAATGATTATTTTAGAAGACCGTACTTTAAGAAAATTGTTGTATTTTAACAGTGCTTTTGAATACAGTTTTATTCATCAGAGTATTGGCATTTTCAGCTTAACATCTGTATTGTATTTACCTTGATTGTATTAATAGTTTATTTTGCAGATCATAAATATATTAAATGCTTGCAGATATAAAGATTTTAAAAGAAAGTATTTAAGGTAACATACTTAAATAACATTCCATTTTAAAAATATTTGCCCTTCTTATTTAAACATATGTATGTAACAGCATTAGTATGTATTGACTATTGCATTGTTTGTCGTTTATGTGTTATGTATAACATGCAAATAATTTTTTTAATTCCAAAACTGATAAAATTTTGTTATATTCCATGATTAAATATAACATAATTTTTAAACAAAATATGTACAAACAAAACGCGAAAGCCACATTCAAACTTAGTTAATTCGCGTTAATTTGGGAATTTTTATAACAATACAGTGATCGAACAAAATGTATTGGTCCGTAAAATTGGAAACCGCGCGCAAATTAAGCAATTATTAATGTTGGGTACAATCGAGTGCGCTAAATGAAGTTCTGGTCGGGAGTAATGATGGCCGCCGTCAAATGTGATTGCTGTGTTTGCTCTGTCCAATTAGCTGGACAAAAGGGACATTACACATATGGCGATTCGTCAACCACTTTACTGTTCCACTTTCCGATACAGATCTCCGCTCAGAATAGCTAAGGCTTTATTGTGTCGCGTCTGCCATGTGCGGATTGGTAGATTTCACACTTTTGAGAACGTTTTGAGGAACTTAAAAGTTTGCAGGTATTCTCATGACATTTACCTACACCGTTAGAGAAAGTGATATTGAATGTTAAAAAGCATATTTTTTTGGAATGAGATGCGCGCCAGAATTTGAACACGGGGATCAGGAAGTGATAGGGTGATTTATACAACACTAGATACAGTGCTGTGTATATTGGTATATATGTACTGTATAATGATTCATTCTCCAATGAAATATAATTTATCTAAGTGCCGAAGAAAATACATATTAAGGCAAATGGGTTCATACCAGTTCCGGTTCCAATTAAGTTTAGTATTAATTTGTAGCTCAGAATTTTAGATCATTAAAATAAAATTAATGAAATAAATTTACAAAATATTCGTCCTCATTCATATCATTACAAAGTGATAGTTATTTTTGATTAAAGTGACAGTTTTTTTGCAATATCGCCGTGTTTAAACTTTCCCTTATTGAGACTGTATTGGCACGTAATGGAAAAGTTAAATAAATTACTTCAATAATTGATTTTTAATAGGGAGATTCGGTTTATTCACTCAGCTCCTTTAATCGTAACCTTTAGTAATATTGACGGGTTAAAATAAAAAGAGGTTTCTAACAATAGGGACCAATCCACAGATAAGTTTTAAGCATGTCTATTGGATGTATACAAGATAAATTTTAATAACGTAACCTGACACTGTATATCAAAAAATGATTATACAGGGTGTAGTCCACTTTCACGATATACCAGCTGACTTATACGCGTACGTCCTATGATAGAATGGGGTGAATCTATTGCCATACATCATGCACAATTCGAGACTGCAAGGAAATATAAGTAACAAATTCCAATGGTACCCGAGGATCCACGGAGTTTTTGCTTAGTAGTCATGTTTGCGATAGACCGTTTGCGTTAGAGATAGACCATCGAGGCAGTCACATTCTCAATGATAATTATTAATATGCGTTACGTTTCTTACTATACACCTGGGTTATTACTAATCTATACATATAATAACATTGTAACTGATCGCTGTCTGTACATGCCAAATATACTTAAAAATTCATAACGGGGTGCCTTTATATACGCAAGAGAACCCAAAACAATGTTTTTTCATTTTGTCTGTTTGTCTGTATGTTTGTGCACG